>VXBZ01006572.1:4814-16007 GCA_013399135.1 Heliornis fulica
CCCCCATGGGGTACATCTGTACCTGAGCTTGCCCACGAGCTTCTGTTTCCCCTTAACGCAGGGGACAAGCCCTGAAGAGGAGGATTTGTGGAAACCAGCATCTGGGACCAGTAAAACCAATTCCAGGCCCAACACCGATCCAGTTGGACACCAGTAAAGCAGAGATCAAATTCACAGCTCCACAGGGGATCCAGGAAACCAGCTCCCAGCTCACCTCTACTTCATCATTGTGGAGGTGAGGAGCTTAATTCTACCTCAGAATAAACATCACTGAGCAACCAGGGAAGGCTGCTCCACATTACCAGAGGGGGAGGGAAACAGGTACAGCCTGGTAACACCGTTATGGAGACAGCAGCAATTAACAACATTGCCTAATCTAAGTCCAGCTGGGAAGATCCCTGATCATACAAAGGCTTCAGATTGGCAAAATAAAACCTCAAGGAAATTGTATTTCCCCAAGAGGCTCCAGCCAGAATTTTCCCATTTTGTCTTTTAGCCAAAGGGACAGCTCCTACATGCTGTGTCCTGCCCATGGCCACAGACCACCCAGCATCCCCAGGTCCCAACCCCAAGGCCACAGCCACCCTGCTGCCACGTTCAGAGCCTTATTTGGGTCACTGGTGTAATCCCTGGTAAGGGCAGCAGGGTCAGGACATGGAAGGAGTAAGGGAGAGTGCCCTGTACCTTTTTATTATCCACCACTTTGTGGATGTAGATGGTGGCTTGGCTGTACTCACGCAAGTCCCGCTCCTGCTGGCATAACAGCCCTTCCCTGCACTCAGTACAGAGCTCTGGGGAGGCAAAAAGATGGAAAAACACATTTAATGGCTTCAGCTCCTTGGAGGCGCTAACCTGGGGCAGATCACATCACCGGGGGATTGAGAAATCCCCTCAGATCAAACCCTTTAACCCCCATAAAGAGGCAGTTTTCCAGGGATTTCACAGAATCATGGAATTGTTAAGGTTGGAAGAGACCCTTAAGATCATCCAGTCCAACCATTAACCTACCACCACCAAGTCCACTGCTAGACCATGTCCTCAAGCACTGCATCTCCCCGTCTGTTAAACACCTCCAGGATGGGGACTCAACCACCTCCCTGGGCAGCCTGTTCCAATGCTTGANCAATTAACACAGGAGGTGGTCAAAGGGTCACTCACGGGGCTCGGAGGAGTAGAGCGCGCTCTCGGGGTCCACCCCGGCCACCTGCGTACGGGTGATTTTGATGACGTGATCCACGATGAAGAGGTTCTGAATCCTCTCCCACTCACTGGGCCATATCAGAGCTATACTGTACCAAAGGAAGAAGAATGTGCTTCATGACACAGCAAAGCCAAACCCACTTTGCTCATTAATTAAAAGAAAAGCTGCAAAAACCCACCCGTAACCCCAGCTGCACGGGAGGGCCCGCACGCCCAAGCTAACGGGGAGAAAACAGTAGCGTGTTATTAGTGACGCTGCTCTGCTCCAGTCATGCCAGAGGGAGGAAGGAGGAGGAGGAGGAGGAGGAGGAGTGGAAGATCTGCTACTTTTATTTCTGCATCACTGCAGAAGCAGCGCTCCGGAGCATGAACTCCATCCCGGCGTCGAGCGCTCCGGGGCAAGTCTCACAGAAAGCAAAGCGTAAGGAAAGCCGGATGCTTCTACATCCTGGTCAAATCCAGGGTAGTTCATTGTCAGGAACTAGATGAGCTGAAACAAACTCTTATTTTTTTCCTCCCTGACCCACTATCCTTCAACAATTTTGGTCTTGCGTGGAGGCAAAAGGCCTGTGTGCAAGGGAGAGCATTTGCTCCCTGAGGCTCGTGAGAGGTGAAGGCTTGAAGGGAAGAAACTCACAGTTTGGAGTCATCTTTGGTCATGGAAGCGTAGGTGAACATGAGACCCCCGTGGGGGCAGAGAAGAGCGCTGTTTCCTACCGAGGACACGGGGCTGCATCGCGTCGGCCTCCTGTGTGGGCAAAGGAAAGCGGTTTTGTAAAGCTCTCTCAGGTTATTTCACAAAAAAAGACCTCAAAACCCTCCCAGAACTCTGAAGGCAGACGAGAAGAAGTCACAGGTGACTGTTTGCAGAAGGCATTCCAACAGGGAATAGTCAACTACCACCCAGGAGGAAATCAGACCCGTGCTCCTGCGCCGTGCAGGGGTTGCCATCTCCTAAGCAGCGGCCGCCCGTGGAAACGGGACCGAGCGGTGACCTTTGCCTAGGACACGGCTCCAGACAGAGGCAAACACTAATCAGGTTACTATCTAATCCCACCATCTGGTTAAGACACAGTAAACAAGGAAAATTGGTTTCTTACAGCCTATTACAACCACGAAACCCGTTTGCTCAAAGGCAACTGCGCATCGGGGTTGCAAAAGCAAAATCCTCCTCGACGTACGGCCCCCCAAAAGGGATAAACAGCACCAGAAACCTCAAGTCAAGTTACCTGACAAATTTCATCCACTCTTCTACAAAGAACTGGGAAACGATGTACAGCTCATCTGTCTCCTGGAGGTGAAAATAAGAAAGAAAAAGGCTCTTTTTTAATTAATCCAACAATGGCGAAGCGATGACTGTTCAAGCTCTCTCCCGCAGCGCTCAGCCTCTCCGAGACCTCAGCGGGTTTGCCATGACAACTCCATCCAAGCGCACCGGGAAAGCCAAGGCAAATAATTTGGGATCAAGCACTAAGCACTTCCACCACTAATCTCGTGTTTATTACAAAGTTAATTTAGCTTTAGATCCAATTACCTTTAATTCACAGCAGGAAACGGGCATTTCCCCGGAGCGGCTAAGGCTCCCCGGCACCGAGTTTTCCCTTGCCAAGCACTCGGGGTCTGAAGCAGATGCATCTTTGCATCCTTGTTTGCTTCACCTCTCAAAATCTAGAAGTTTCTCCTTCTGGCACCAGCCCAGATTCAAAACCACAGCCACATAATCCTGATGAGCCCATGAGTTTAGGATAAAAAAAAAAAAAAGGTGGTTTTTGTGCCCTCGTGGGTTCTGCTGCTGAGTAAGAAACCTGCTGGATCCTAAGAGCTGGGTGACAAAATCATTTCCATGCTCACCTATCCTCACTGCTTTCCCTAGCACAGATCAAAGGGCTCCATCTTTCTGTGGGAAAATTCAGGAATATTTTTCTATTTTTCAGTCTCCCTTCATTTCCTCTAGATTAAACTGCTCAGTTCATTGACTTTCCCAGAACCTCGACTCGTTTGGATTAGGAGAACTCAAAAAGCTTGAGGGAAAAGATCCTTGGCTCTTATTTATTTATAAATCAGGCTCCCTTGGGAAATTCAAAGGGTGGAGCCTCACTGCCTGGAGACACCCTCCTATTTCGAGCTGATCCATGGAGATGGGCTCCAGCTTTCCATCACCTTACCCAAGCTACAAATCCAACCCACCCCGCTACTACCCTGAATTACCACCCATGGGCCCTGGATCTCTCCAGCTCAGCACAGATCTCCTGCCCTGTTTCCCATTTAAATACTTATTCATGGCTGGAGAAGGCACCTGAGGATGACAGGGTGCCCTTGTACGTGGGTGTGACCGAGGCAGACACCCGCCAAAGCAGCTTGGCAAGATCCAAGAGTCAATCACTAATCGGCTCTGGAGCCGTCCAGCAGCCATGGCGTGGAGCCAAGAGCTTGTGCCACTTCTTCTGAGCCTTCCTCAAAGCCCCAGGAAGATCCTGGAGAGCCACAGGCTTGGACTGGGGAGAAACCTCTATGAGAGCTCTCGTACAACCGTTGCTCAATTTGAGAAGCTTTGGTGCTTCGGGGAGCTCCCAGGATGTTAGAGGGTGCCAGAACACACGTGAATTTTACCCCATAAAAGAGCAAAAACCTGACCTGCACAGAAAGGGAGGTGAAAATCCACCTCCACCAGCAGGGCCACACCGCTGCAGTCCTTCCAGGGGCGATAGGGCCACAGCAACGGCACTGCCGCTGCCAATATGGCCGACTGGGGGCTGGGGCCAGCGATGTCGGCATACGAGCGGTGTCTCTGGGGCAGGGCTGTGCCAGCACGGCTGATGGGGGACCTCCCAGAAGCTGGAAGGGACCTCCCAGAGCATCGAGTCCAACCCCCTGCCAGAGCAGGTTGCCCAGAACAGGTCACACAGGTCGGTGTCCATGTGGTTCTGGAATTATCTNCCAAGACTCTTAAAAATTGTTCATCCCAAACGCTTCCCAACGAGCTCAGGCTCAAACCTGCAAGCACAGGCTCAAATGCTTCTCAGTGATTTCTTTTAAGCAGAAGATAATTTCTTAGGAGAGGTATATATATAAAAAAAATAAAATTATTAAAAAACCCCTTTCTCCCAAATCCCACCCTGTTCCATCCACCTTCCCATACCTCAGGCCAGCTGCCCAGGCAAGGTCTGCATTTATCATGAAACAGGTTCTGGAGAGAAGCCTTCTGCTCGTTGGCCATCATCTTATGGAGAGCTTGGTTCTGCTGCCCTTCACGCTCTAAAACCTGCATCAAACAGTTAACCAGATCACAGAGTCAGTTCTCACCCCCCTGAGAGGTGACTCCACCATCCCCCGTTGCGTTCAGACCACACGCTGAAACAGGACCCCGTGTTCACAGCCAACAGTGGGGTGACATGAACTCTGCATTCCAGTACCTTGCACTGAGAGCAGCACTCCCTGTTATTTGGGAATTCGGGGGCCTTTGGAAAATATTGCTTGAGTTTCTCCCAGGCTTCCTTGGAGACCACCCTCCTCTCATTTTTGGATATGCACAGGTCACCTGGAGGGAGAGAGGCGAGAGAAGGGCTTTGCTCTGGAGGCGCTCGGGCCAGGCCGCAGCCCTCACCAGATTGGAGAGATTACAGGGAATCAAGTCATAGGGGACGACATTCACGCTGAGTCAGCAAGGAAAAATAAACAAGAGCAAAACAAAGTCACCTTCAACTTCTTCCTTCAGACAGGGGGGGTGGGGGAGGAAAAACCCTCCTGACTTTTCATTGTCCTCTGGATTTTGAGGCTCACGAGCTGCTGAGCACGTGCAAGAGATGCTGGGAAGACCGAGGACAAGCCAGAGAGGGGAGGAGGCTGCTGGTTTTCCTCATCTCAGCTATGGGTATTTCCATACATGTTTGTGTGGTGATTCCACTTCCCAAGCTGCAGCCTAACCCTGTGGAACGGGAGCCAGGTGTCTCCCCACACCTCGGAACAGACAGAACTAGATGGGAATATTCACGCCTCGACGAGGATTTCACCAGTAAGAGGGAAGCAAACCAGTAACTGCAAATCCACAGTGTCCAGCAAAGGGACTGACACCTCGCTGTCTGCTTTTCCACAGCCTGAAGAGCTACAGAAAGAAGACGGGGAGAAAAGGCTCCTTCCCACCCACCCCCCTTTCTCCAGTAGCTCTTTAACATTACAAGCCACTCCTCAGCTCCACGGACGCGTCGGCGTCGGCTCCAGCCAAGCCTGGATTCATGCCAGCCCCAAAGTGGAAAAAAAAAAGGAAATAAATAAATAAATAGATAAATTAGCAATGCTTTCCCTCCTGCTTTTCCTCTGACAAACAAAGGTCGGGCTGGCTCGCTTCGAGGCAGCACTTGGCCGCTTGCTCTTCCAAGAGGACCGAGCTTTGCCATCCGAGGAGGCAGGAGCAGAGCTCGTGAGGGTGGGGAGAAGAAAAACCCAACCACCACAAAACCCCAACACATGAGCTTGTACAACTAAGTGTCCTGACATCATGTGATTGATGAAAACTGATTGGTATGCTGTTGAGTGAAAGGAAGTGTGTGTGTTTGGGGGGGTGGAAATCAGACCTAGCTCCACGGGGAGCAAGTGTTTTACCATCTGGAAGATGCTGTTCCTCACCACTACTGACCCTGTGTCCCCCTCCCACCGCCCAGGGATGGGTTTTGGGCACGGACATCAAAGAAATGTTAACTTGGTATCTGGAAAAAATATTGTTTGCTGGGTTTGGGTAGCTTGTAGAGAGGGAAGAACTGCAGTGAAGATGCAAAGGGACTTGTTGGGAGAGGGGCCGGATGGCACTTCTGGAGGCCTGCCAGACCTCACAGACGAGTGCTGGCTTCTCCAGAGCCTGCCATCCAGCAGGAGCTTCCTCTGCTGCAAAACTAAGGCTACAGACACACTGACACACTCCAGAGGGAGATTCTAGAGGTGGAAAGGATGTTTCCCCGGGAGTAATTGGGAGTCACCTCACAACGATGAGGTCTGATCTGCCACAGCCCCCGGATTTAATACTATTCATTCTGATAGGACCCAAAGTCACAGATCAACGAGCCATTTCCCAGCCTAACATTTCCAAAGGCCTCTCTGACCCATTTTTATCACGTCTGGCTGCATTAAATGTTTCATCACCATGCTGCATGCTTTTATTTAGCAGAAGCAGCCTGGCAGCAATAGGAAACACGGTGTTAAAGGCTCTGAATCGCAGCTAACAAAGTGCTTAAACACTCCAGGCGTTATCAAGCCATTACTCTACATCCTTGATTAGCCTCCAGGACACCAGGCGTGATGCTAATTTACAGCACGTTTCTTTCCTACCAGAAACAAATAGGAGCTGACTAGAAGGGAGTTCTGACTGGGAAGGATGTGCAGGCTATAAAGAAAAGGAGTGAGATTTAAGCAACAGGGTAGTCAAGGATGCTGGCAATGATCTGTCCCTTCACAAAGCAACTGACACAGGGTCAAAACCTTGTGTAAAGGGGCACAGAAGCACAGCAGGTTGGTGAATCGATATCCTCAGCAGTCCCAGCTGCTGACAGGCAGAATCACAGAATGGCAACGTTGGAAAAGATCATTTTTATGATCTTTGTGATAAAAAGATAATTTTTGTGATCACTTTAAGATCATGGAGTCCAACCGTCCCAGTCCTCTCCTGACCCATCTCCCTGCGCACCTCATCTCCCATCTGGTCAATACACCCAGGGGTGGGGACTCCCCCCCTCCCTGGGCAGCCTGTCCCGCACCCACACAGCTCTTTGGGGGAAGAATTTCTTCTGACATCTCATCTGAACCTGCCCTGGCACAGCTTGAGGCCATTCCCCTTGGCCTGTCCCTGGGCATAAGAGACCATTGCCCACCTCTCTCCAACTTCCTCTCACGTCATTCCAGGCAGGAAGAAAGTCTCCCCTCAGCCTCCTCATCTCCAGACTGACCCCCCAGCTCCCTCAGCTGCTCCTCAGCAGGTTTGTTGTCCAGACCCTTCACCCTCCTCTGGACCCGCTCCAGGACCTCCATGTCCTTCTTGGAGTGAGTGGCACAGAATTGACTGCAACACTCGAGGTGCAGCCTCACCAGTGCCGAGCACAGGGGCACAATCCCCTCCCCAGACCCAGGTTAGGCAATTCCTCCTGTTTTCATGAAAACAAAGTGACAACACACTGAGAGCAGCAGCTCCCACCTTGACCAATTTACATCTGGTTTTCTCCTAACACTTCCAGAGCTTCCAAGGGGCTGCAGATCCTGGGTGCTGCCCTGGCTCCCCATCACACCTCTCTTAGGAAAAGGAAGAGTTGTTCTCTTCCCCAGCCCAGTGCTTCCATGTTTGCAGCCCTCTTGGTGCCTCACAAAGCTTGGGATGGCAACAGCGCTGGCAAACCCACAGCGCGGGTGCCGGGTAACACCAGACCAAGGAGAACGAGGGGAATTTTCTCAGTAACCCCTCGAGTTGGCCTTTGATGGAGCAAAGGCCACAAGGTCAATGTGTCCAGCAGCCAGCAACAAGAGATATATTCAGCTCCATCCCCCGTACAGACTTACCGTGTGGGCAAACGATGTCTTTATTAAAATTTAACTCCTCTTCCTCCTCTCTCTTATCTTCATTCGATTCATCTAATGAAAAAAAAAAGAAGAAAACAAAACACAACCCCAAACCTGACATTGCACAGAGTTCCCCTCCCAAGGAAAGGAGAAGAAAAGCTTTGGACAGGGGGAAAGAAGCGCGGCTGCCTTTCAAATTGCAGCAAAGCCCTTAACCTAAGGGAGGCTCTGGAAGGAGATTTGTTATGCTCCAACGTCTCGGCCTCGGGGCAGGCGGCATTACAGCCTACAGGCCACGTAGGAGTGCTTTGAAGTGTGCTGAGCACAAGCAGGTCCTTTGTGAGATTACAAAGGACCCGTTTGTTCCGGCTAAACCTCCACAGGGGTCTGCTGCTCCCAAAGAGCTGGGAATTGAACCCAAACACAAGTCTAGGTAAGAGAGTGGGGAGCTGAAACCTTCCTGGCAAAATATTCCTCTGCTTTTTGCCTTGAGGATACTGATCTAAACCAGATGCTGCCTGAAAATCCAAGGGGGAGCCTGCCAGGGGTCTGAGGAGCCCCACATTAAGGTATAAATTATACATCCATGGAGCCAGAGACCCACGGCTCCGCGGGTAGAAGCTTCAGCCACTGAAGTGGAGCAGGATAAATACAGTTAACACCTTATTAAGCGTCGCTAACAACCTGCCTAATGAGTAATTCATATGTACTACTGGGAGCTGCAACCTGTTGTAAAACCAAAAGGTGGCCACCAAGGCGGAAGAGGAGCGGTAAATATGGGGAGAAGGAGCCTTCCTCCCTGCGGGATGGCTGCTGCTAGCTGGTCATCTCCACTTGCATCCACTTCTCCACCCTAACTTCTCACCCTAAGTTCTAAAACAAAGAGCTCCACAAAACATCCAGGTTTAGAAGAGCAGAAGGGAAATCAAACCCCATCCCATCTATCTCTACAGCCTCAGGTGGGTGCAGAGGAGCTGAATTCAGGATTTATTATTTCTTTTCTCCCAGGGGCTGTGTTTACCAAGTGCCATAAACATCTCCATCCCTTCCCCGAGGTAATTGCCCTGGTCTGGGGTTTGGTTTTGGGTTTTTCCTCCCTTGTGCTCTCTCATTCAGATAAAAGCAGATGAAAAGATCATGTGTCTGGGGTGGTAATTCTACACAGCTTTGAAAACCTCCTTATTACCTCATCATCTTCTCCAGGTACAGAAATCACCCAGCAGTTTTGAAGCTTATCAAATAAAAAGCTCCTTAAACGAAAGAGCTTTTTATTTATTATCCCATCCTCCCTACTCTTACTGAGGGAAGGAAAACAAGCTACAGGAACATCTGACGTGTCTTTTGTTGGGAGATATCAGTCAGAGCCGGTCTCTACCTTTGTTTTGTGCATTTCCATTCATTTTCCCGTTGCTGTGCTCCGAGTCCTCGTCTTGCTCATGTAACTGCTCCAGAGCCAGCTGACGCCAGCCCCGCAAGGACGCCTTTCCAACCCAAAACCCGTCGTTGCTGCAGAGAGAGAACAGCGCCGGCAACGCCAATCACAACTCTGATCTCCTTCGGAGCCCGAGCAGTAAAATCTTTAGGAAAAAAAACATTTAAGCCCTTCTAAAAAAAAAAAAAACCAAAAAAAACCCTGAAAAAAATTATCTCAGGAGTGTTTGAAAGCATCAGGACTTACATACCCCTTGACTGTTATCTTCAGCAAGTCTGTCACGGTTTTGTAGTCTTTGTTTAACTGGTTTTTCAGCCGCAGGATTCGACACCTTTCCACCACGCAGTCCTTGCAAAGTGCTTTGACTGAGGGAAAGTGGGGAGGGGGTGGTGGGGTGGGAAAGAAACACAGTTTATTGCAGTTTCTCACTGGTTTGAGCGTGCTCAGACAGGTGTGTGGAGGAGATCCCTGGGGTTATGGCCAGATTGGGGCACATCTGATGCTGGAAGGGTTCAGATGAGGTGTGATCTGTTCCTTTAGCTTCACAACTCTCCACCACCGGTAGCAGCAGTTTACAACCGCTGCCGCCGAGCTACACCAACACAGCGCCACGGGAGTCAAAAACCAGGACCCTCCAGGCTTACACAAGGGGAAGAAAAACCCTTCTATCGTGGCCTTTTGCCAATTAAACCCAGTAAAAAATAAAACAAGCCCTCATAAAAACCCCAAACCCTCCCACAAAGCTCCACTGGACAGACAGCAGCGGAAACCCTACAGCTGGAGGGGGTCTATCTGCAACGGGGTCGCGTCCAAGGAAGCGGAGTCGGAGAAAGTAGCGCATCCAACCCACCCCTCCCTGCTGTACTCCATGAAAAAACCTGCAGGCAATCTTCCAGTTGACTAATAAATGTTGGCCTGGTTTTCTTTTTTTTCACCTCCTTACAAAGGCTGCCTGCGTCACAGCGGATTCTGCCGGTTGTGTTTCTTCCCTGTAAGCTCCTAGTAGGAGCAGAGCTAATTTGGTCTCGGTGGGAGTTATTGAGGTCTTTTATCAAAGAGAAATTGAAGCCTGGGGGTTGATTAGGGGGACAACCCAAGACTGCAGGGGCTGGGTTGACCCCAAAAAATCAAGATGCATGGCAGATGACTACAAGATGAGGGTGTAAGATGACAGGTCTGTGCTTCCCTTGGACCCCACAGCTTGGGATAGGCGGGAGGTGAAAGGAAGCAAATTGTTTTCTTGGCCCCATGCAAATTCACACTGCCCTGGAGTGTGGGATGCCAGCAAGAGGCAGCACAAACCCACACACACTCCCCGAAACGCTGCCCACGCAAGATCACAGAATATCAGGAGCTGGAAGAGACCTCGAAGGATCATCCAGTCCAACCCCCCTGCCTGAGCAGGATTATCTAGAGTAAATCACACAGGAATGTGTCCAGATTGGTCTGGAATGTCTCCAGAGAAGGAGACTCCACAAACTCTCTGGGCAGCCTGTTGCAGTGATCCGTCACCCTCACAGGGAAAAAGTTCCTCCTTATATTAAGATGAGACCTTCTATGTGTGCGTGACACGGGAAAAGTAATTTTGAAGAGTCTGGGAGGGGGTTTGCACGTGGAATTTTGTTACTTTCTAGAATCCCCTACATAAAACAATGTGATTATTACATTTTCTAACCTGAACACGCCACTGCTTTCTCCAAAATTTCTCCCCACACAGCTCTTCCTCGAGAGCAGAGCTCAGGTCTGAACCAGACCCTGCAATCACACTCACTGTATTTCTTGGGATGCTAATGTCATTAAAACATACTAAAAATCCAAAAACCCACCATCAAATCGCACCAGCACAGCACAAAAAGTAGGTGCAGAAATAAAGTTATGATGCTAAAGGACAGCTGAAAATTGGGGCTGGGACCAGAACAAGGCTCCAAATTGCCTTCAGCAGAGGAGAAGGTGACTTGAGAGGACATTTAGAATCATAGAATGATCAGGGTTAGAAGCGACTCCCAGAGGTCATCTAGTCCAAC
>VXBZ01006572.1:19190-30071 GCA_013399135.1 Heliornis fulica
ATGCGGTGCTTGAGGACATGGTCTAAGGGTAGACTTGGTGGCGGTAGGTTAATGGTTGGACTGGATGATCTTAGGGGTCTCTTCCAACCTTAAAATTCCATGATTCTATGATTCTATAACACTCTAAGGCAACAAGGATAAACCCATCACCCTTCGGGCACTAGGGAGGTCAGAGGAGTGAAGCAGCAGTGGGGATGAATCAAATCCCTTGCTGCTGGAGGCCAGGCTCTCTCACACCCCGTTACCCGCCGATTAATTCGGATCAACAGCTCCCAAACTCGCCGTGAGCTGAGGGTTTGAGAGCAGCCGGTTCTTCTGCCCGGCTGCCGCCGAGACAAGCTGCTCACGCACGGGAGCGCGCGGGAGACTGACGGACGGGGAAGGAGCGGGAGGGAATTAGCGACGCCAGAGGCCACGAGAATGAGCAGAAAAAAGAGGAGGAAAATAGGTTAAGGAGAGGGAAAGCCAATGCTTTAAATGATCCTGCAGCTAAAGGCTTCCAGGCTACAGGAGAGAGCTGTGGGCTCGTTACAAAACATGATTTGCCTGACCAAGGGGCCACAGCACGTACCAGCTTCGGCGGGCAGCCTTTTGTAGAGCTCCTTCACCTCCTCGTGTTTGATTTTGCCTCTGGCCACGCTCTGTTTGCGCATCTCGGCCATTTCGTTGCACCACTCCTCAAACTTGCAGTTATCCCGCTCTACCAGCTCCTGCAGGAAAGCTGTTGGGAAAGAAGAAAAAAACCAAACCCCACAATAACCAGTCATTTCAAGGAAAAACGCTAATTATGTTAATTATCCCTGACATTGGTTATCTGGGGGATAATATGTAAGGTTAGAAATTCCCCCACGTAGCTACCAGCACATGAGGGCTTTACTGAAGCCAAGTGCAGGAACATTTTCCCTCCAGTATTTATGGTTTGTAGGTGATTAAATCCAACTATCCCAGCTTTTCACCCTACAGAAAGCCTGTCCTGACATGCAGCCTCACAGCCACAGCAATCTCAGGGACGGAGCCAGGCGCAAACCCAAGGGCAAAAAGCCCCCAGAAGATGGGAGATAAGCTTGGAAAGATCTGGGAATTTTTGCTGTCACAGATGGAAAAAGAGACCCAAACAAAATCAAACCTCAGCAGGGGGGGGGGTCAGAAAAAAATCCAAGAAGATGATAAAACACTTCCCCCTGCTTATCTGAAGCCTCTTCCTATTTTGAAGTGTTTTGAAGAGCTAAAATATTTCAGAAAGGTTAACGCTTGTGTGGCCAGAGAGCACAAGATCCATCTTGGGAGAACACAGAGAATTAAAAACCAACCAGCTTGACCTCCTTGAGGTCAGGACCAAGTTACTTCTCTCCACTGTCCCGGAAAAGCCGCTTTTAACAGCATCAAAGCAAAATGCCTCAAATTTACAGTTGCATGAAACCTCGCCGCAACCACACGGCTCCGAGTGCTGCCCTTCGTTCCCTGTTCCCTGGCAGGTTTCCATGTGAAACAAAAGGCAACCGCTGGGCTGCGCAGGAATTTGGAGCTGGGTGGAGAGGCTCTCGCCAAGTTATTGTTTTAAGTAGAGGGGTAGGAGGAAAGGGAGTGCGAAAAAACACAGGAAACAGGCTGAAAATGCAGATCTGAGGCAGGAATTAACACTAATCCCCCAAAAAAACAGTGCCTCGGAGGGTGGGTTTAACAACAGTGAGGCTGGGGAAAGCGGTGTTGGGATTGTGAAGGGGATTCACCCCCTTCAGCTTCCAGACACCCTGAAGGGGACGCGTCGCCTCTGCCATGCCCGCTTGGCAAAAGAAGGTGGAAGACACCTCCCAAGGCCCAGCAGCGCCAGGGAGCTCGTTAATATTCCCCATCGAGTAGCAGGCAAACACGAAGCATCATTAAATCCACAGGGATTTTCTGCCACCCCCAGTAATTCTGAAGCAAAACACAGCTTGTGCAGCGCTCCCACTAAGGGCTTGTGGCCTGTCGCCTTCACGCCGTCTATTCTCAAGATGGCCACCACGAAGCGCTGGCTCGCGGAACCCGACGGCTGTCGGGGTCATTCACCTCCGCTGGCGGCATCGAGAGCTTTCAGGCACCTGAGTGGATCCTTTGGGATCCCCGCTGCGAATCCCAACGCTGCCGCCGCACGCGGCTCCCAGGGGGATAATCTCCTCCTGACCCCTTCCCATACCAGCTCGCTGGTTCGGAAGACGAGGTCGGAGCGGGCGCAGCAGTGGGATTATCAGGGACGAGCGCCGGGAAAGCTCAGGGGAGTGACGGTCCCTCACAGAAGTGACCTTGAGGAAAACCTCAACCTGTGTCTGGCCTGGAGCATCAGGAGACGAGATGGAAAGGACAAAGAGCCGAAGCTCACTCACCTGGTACTTCGATTGTCAGGGATTTCTCCTGGGTTTGCAGCCTGTACACCAGCATGTAAGCGCTGCGCGAGCAGTGGGTCCCTTTCCTGCACTTCGGTTTGCGAGTCTGGGATTTAGACGGCTCCGCTGCGGTGCAGAAGGTAAAACACATTAAACACCCAAGCTCGTTGACTGCTCCTCTGTTACCAGGACAAGTTTGCCACCTAGCCGGCATCCCGTGCCCAGCCACGCTCTGCCAGGCCTCTTCTCTGCCAAGCACTGGGTTTGGCATGAGCCAAATCTCGTATCCCAAAGCCAGACCCAAATCTGGGGTAATTCAAAGGGACTAAAATTAGGAGCCTGTTCCAAGCCGCCCTTCTGCCAGGGCCTTTCTTCTCTCCCCAGCTAAACCTCTCTGAGCCAAAAGCAGCTCTCACAATAACATCCTTTCTCCCCTCTGCCTCTTGCTCTGGTGTCCCTATGCCAGAGAACAGAGTTAAATCCCAGGGTAAGTCTTATTTCCAGGTGACAGCGTACGTGGAAATAAGCCATGCGCCCTCCTGTTGGGTAACAAAGCTTTTAGGGAGCAAACAGCCACCAAGAAAAACCCACTCGGGTGTTTTGGAGCAGCTGTTGGCGCGATGATGTCAACTCCTGTTCCCAGACAGATTGCCAGGCAAGGGAAAAACACTTCTCCACAGCTGGGGCCTCAAAGAAATCAACCCACAACAACTCTCCATAGCTCCAGCTCTACGTGAAACACTGAAATATGAGGAAAAGGGTATTGGCTTTCCACAATTTGGGAAAAATTCCTGTGTTTACCCCAACATGCCATACAAGGGACTTCCTTAACCTTCTTTCCATGCATTATCTCCAACTATTTTCTAAATTGTTCCCATCTGCAGGATCAGGCTGCGGGGTTCTCCCACAGCAGACCTCTGCTTTATGTTACCGACCTTCTACTGCCACATGTGTTTGTAGCCTCAGCTTCGCCCCGGGTAGCCAAAAAACCCCATCAACACTCGATAAATGCAACAAGGCTCCCAGGCTACAGAGCCTTTTACACACTCTTTACTTACACTCTTGAGGGAGCTTTGTGTTTCAGCACACACACTTGCTCATGGTTAAACAAACTTTTACAAGACCAAGGCCGCAGCGGTTTATTTGCATGTTGTTTTGCTACGCTGGGTAACTCAAAGTCGAAAAGAAAAGCCAAGTTCTTTTTTTTCCCTCCCTTTTCAGGGCTTATTTTTCAATCTTACGCCACTAGATGTCTAGCCAGCTTCACAATTGGGTTGCAAGCAAGCAGCAGTCGAACATGAACAGGATGACAAAGCTGCTCTGGTGGCAGCCAGTGTTTAGGGACGCTGTGATGAAACATAAGAAGGTGTTTACTAGCAAGAGAGCTGAAAATAAAGCGGCATCGCAGAGGGGAGGAAGCAGGAGAGGCGGATGAACACCCCACGGCTGCTCAAGGGCGTGCTTGGGCTTTAGGACAAGGTGAGGGAGTAAAATGTCTTTCCTTAAAGTTGTAATTAAGGATGCTTTAAAGAAAGGTGATGTTTTGTAAAGTCCAAGTGGGCTTGTAAAGTCCACCAGTGGGTTGATGTTTTTGGGAATGGGTCACTCATGCTGCAAGTGAAATCCTTTGGCATTAACTTCCCTGTTTTCCTAATACCACAGACATTAGGAACACCAAGCGATGGCAAATCCAAGCACTCCAAAACGCCCATTTAATGCTGAACCACTCCCATAAACCATCTGCAGAGGGAGAAACCCACAGGTCCAACCTCAGCCAGAGCTCTCCAAGAAATCCAGCCCCTGTCCTACCCCGGGGATGCGGTTCAAGACACGCCAACAACAGCGGAAGAAGAAAAGCGCAACAGAGAAGTAAGAAGCACCGAGGATAAACCAAGATTTGGAAGCCAGAATCATTTGGATCAAGAGATTTTTTAAATGGAGGCTGTTTACTGCCTCTGAGTGAAACACCTCAGTGGAAATAAAAACATGTGTCAGAGAAACCAAAAGTCATCTCCTTATCTGCTCCCATGTGTCCTCTTGCACGCCGGCCAAGGAAGCGGCGACTTGCCTGTTCCATCCCGATAGGCAACCGCTGCCTGAGTTACCGGCGTCTTATCTGCCACATGGCAGGCAAGAGAAACACCAGAGCAGAGGAACAGCTCGCAAGGTGCCCGTAAAACACTCACACAGGGCTGAAACGAAGAAAATCTGGCTGCAATTAACAGAGTTGGCACCTCACGCGTCGCTCCTGAGGCGCGCCGGCGCGCGGAGGAGCGCTGTTAAAGAGCGAGAGGGCGTCCAAGCATTCAGCCTCGTGGTTTGGGTGGAAAAAAAGAAGAAGAGTTATTTTAAAAAGGCACTCACAACTTAAAGGTTTTACCTAGATCTTCATCAATCCCCAACTGCAGTTTCTTCCCCTCCATCTTCTCTATGTCTTCGTCGTTGAACTTGTACCACTCGCCCGTCTGCGGGTCCTTCACCTGGGCGATGTAGTGCCCCGAGTAGGCGCTCATGCCTCGGTGTATGAGGACGGCGCTGAGCTCGTACATGTAGACGCCATCTGGAAGGGAAGCAGCAGTTACAGGGTGCTTGAGGAAGCACAGAGGATCTTCCCCGTCCGACCGCTCTGCGATTTCGCAAGGCGAGCGGCAGAACCGCACTCGAACTCGGATCTCTCCAAGACCTCGCTGAGTAGGTTCTGGCTTCCTCAAGGCACTTAAGCTTTGAGGGACTCTTGACATTATTTTCCATCAAAAAGGGGATTCTGAGATCTCTTGTCTGTGAGGGGCAGTGCGTAAAGTTAACGAAGCACAGCGCACACGACTCACTTTTCTGTTCCATGTAAGGCTCCATGTCGAGCAGCTCTGAGAAGCTGATGTAGGTGTTGAGCTTCTTCTTAAGGCCAGTTTGTCTGTGTGGAAGCAAAGCTTCGGTTCAGGGGACAGCAAAAAACCAGTTCACATCTCAAAATAACTCCCCCTGAAACCCACCGAGCATCCCGAGGGAAGCACACGCACGCACTCAATCCCTCAAATCAAGGCAGGAGGAGCGGAGAGGATCAGTTCCCCAACAACTTCCAGCCAACCCCGGGGAGCTCTTGCTTTTACAGCCCGCGCTCCAGCGAGGGGTTTACCTGTCAAACAAGAAACGCATCAGCTGGAGGTTGAGTGTGCAGGGAAGACTCAAGAGCCTGATCTTCCTCGTGGCGTTCTGCTTACTCTGACAAGTTTCACAGTAATAACGATTGTCCCCTTCTAGTTTTTCTTCCTGGGTGGGCAAAGGGGACAGAAAGAAAGGTCTTGAGAAGAAGTTACCACTCAACATCAACCAGCCTGAGTTACTCAGCAGCTGGAGACCAAAAAAAGGATGGAAGGATTGGGCCAGGGGTAAACTCCAACTGCCCTGAAGGAGGTCATGGGGTTGTTCTGTTTGGAGGAGGAGCGGATAGACGTGGATTTTGCTGGTTTGGGATGTTACTGTGTGTATGCAAACCGGTCTTTTTTCATAGCAGAGCTTCCACAAGCAGAGCAACCGGTTTGCTGAGCGCGACGGCTCAGGCACGGAGCCACGTTTCAGGTTAGATCTGCCCTAAATATGGTTTGGTTAAATCCACACCTTGAACCTTTAACATGCTGGATCTTAATTTAAGATCTAGATAAGTTTCTAAGGTGAATGAAATGCAGCTGCAGGTATTCCTGGTTGTCTCTAGTAATTTAGAGAGCACATTCTAGAGAAGAAAAATGTCTCTCATTGCTCCATATTGATATGGAGAACACAAAAAGCAACTGGTCTCCAGGCACTGTCCCTGACAAAGCAGGCAGGGAGCTCTTCCTGACTTTGCTGGGGATATATTTGGGCCAAACATGTGACTTTCAAGGGCTTTCCAAAGCGGTAACACACACAGCACTACACTTGGGAGCCACTCTGTGCTCCCCAACTTCCCACCCATGTGACCAAAGCTGTATTTTCCACAGAAAATAACCCCAAGCCAACACTTCCTTTAACACACAGCACACCAAGACAACTCAGCCACTTCACTCCCACCCCAACAGCTGTTAATTGAGGGGAGGAATTAAGCCACCTTGCAGAGAACAGTGGGATTCAAAGACCCAAGCTCATACCTTCAGAAACTCTGTTATACAATCTGTCAACTGGTTGTGCCCTTGGATGTTTAACTCCAGCTCGTAGAACTTGGACATGAGTTTGGACTCCCTGCCACACTGGTTGCAGCTAGGATTTAACAAACAACAGCAAGACAGACAAAAACCACGAGGTCAGTTCACCAGTTCACGCATCTTGAGCTCCCCAGCCCCTGCCAAACTACTCCTTGAGCTACACCAAGAGAAAAAAAGTGGGTTGAAATCAGAATGAACCTGGTTCACAGCTCTACACCACAAACACTTGGCAAACTGGTGCTGACAGGATGATAGCATCCACCACCAGGAAAACCAGGAGTGCCTGCTCCCGACACCAGACACCGGTTTGGAGGTGAAGCCCAGAGCTCTGAGAACGCAGGAGTGAAAGCAGACCCTGCAGTCCTCTCGTTTTCTGGCTGCAGGACTTCCCCTTCCATTAACTCACTTGTGGGTTTAAGTGGTAAATTCTCATTAAGGGATGAAAACCAGCCGGAGAACCGCAACCCCACCACACACACGACAGTCCTAAAAGCTAAAAACCTTCCCCAAAACCATTTCAGCAGAAGCTCACCCACCTGCTCAGAGGGATCTTCACCCCACCATCCCCCTCAAAACACATCCTCTAGAACTTGTAAATATTTACAGAAAGGCTCTTCCCCAAACCCACATACTTACACCGTGACATAGGCGTACTTTCCACAGAACTGCTTTTGCACTATGTTTTGAACAGCTGGGTTTTTTTCTTTGGATAAAGTATCTTCCAGCAGCGACATGAACAACTTGGAGAACTCCTGGGCATCCTAGAAGAGAAAGCCAAGTCCACTGACAATACACCACAGCTCACAAAGCCGAATCACAACCTCCTCGTTAATTTACTGCAAATTACCCGGAGCCCTACACACAGGCTGCGCGGAGACTCCGGCGTGAGCTGAATAGAGAGGGGGAAAATAAATAATAAAAGAAAAAGACCAGTTGGGAAAAGAAAAAAAAAAAAAAGAGGAATTTGTCTAAAAGGAGCGTGAGGCCCCCAGCATGAGACCACAGCGTGAGTTAAACTGGCTCCTGGCCAGCCGCGCCGGGTGGTTTGACTTCTGTCCTGCTCCTCGCAGGGCTCTGGAAAAAGAATAATAAAAAAAAAGAATCTAACAAAAAAAAACTTCCTGTGGAGTTTTCTATCCCATTAACTCTCGGCTTTCAAAGCCCAGCACACAATTCAAGCTGTGCCTGCTTGTGGTACAGGTGAGGAGAGAAATGAAACACTCCAAAAATGAGAAGCCACCCTGTGAATTTGCCCCCTCCTGTGAGGTTCAGTGTCCTCACGCTCTTTTCAGGGCTCTCCTATCCCACCCTGGCTCTCCTCTTCCAACTCCATAGGGCTGTGGCCTCTCCCAGCTGTCCTTCAGCATCACAGGTCAGCAGTGAGCGCTTCCTTCCCCTCCTGACAGCCCCAGGCTCTCCTCTTCCTCCAAACAACCTCCCTCCCCCTCCTCCAAGCAGATATTCAAGCCATGTCCCTCTCCCAAGATCTCTCCAGCTTTGGCAACAGCCCTGCAAGACTCTCCTGTAGCACCTTCCCCTCTCTAACCACGCTCCCTCTGCTCACACAGCACCTTTGCTGTCTCTCTGCGACCCAAAACATCTCCTCACCCCACAAGATCCCTCTGAACCCCTCGGAACCACCCACCCCTGAGTATTTCTCTGCCCTGGGAGGAGCAGCCCGTGATGGCAGCTGCGAAAGGAGCCTGTAACAGAGGGTTGTGTCCCTCAGACCCACCTGCTGCTGTCCCGTGTCCAAGCCCAGCGCCTTGACGAAGCCAGAGGGGTCGATGTATCGCCGTTTGCTGTTCTGCAGCAGCGCAAACAAGTACTGGAGGTGCTCACAAATGGTCCGGGGCTCATAGTCTGTTAACACAAACAAGTTGCATGAATTCCAGCAAGAAACTGGAGGCAGGAGAGAACTGGCCCAAGTGATTCACTTGTTCTGTCTCTGCACAGGTAAATTTAATGATTAGAAGTGACACAGGGCTTTTTAAAAGCTCCCTTTATTTATCACGAGAACGGGAGAAGTTCGTGTCAGCAAAGTCCCAGTGCACACCAAACACCACAGAATCATTTCAGGGTGGGAGAGACCCTTCAGACCATCCAGCCCAACCAGAAACATCCCACAGTGCCCAGCACGAGCCGCCAGTTTAAGCGCCATGCGTCGACTACCCTGCCATGACAGCTTCTTTTTCACCCTCAACAGTGAGACACTGTTTAAAAGGACCATAAAGACAGGAACAGAAGAAACCAGGTGGCTGCTCGGACTCAGAGCACACCTATAGTGCCATACCCTACATAGAATCATAGAATGGCTAGAGTTTGAAGGGACTCCCAGAGGTCATCTCGTCCAACCCCCCTGCAAGAAGCTGGGACACCCCCAACTAGATCAGGTTGCTCAGGGCCTCATCCAACCTGGCCTTGAACGTCTCCAGGGATGGGGCATCCACCCCCTCCCTGGGCAACCTGTTCCAGGGCTCCACCACTCTCACGGGAAAGAACTTTTTCCTAATATCCAATCTAAATCTCCCTCCCTCTATTTTGAAACCATCACCCCTTGTCCTGTCACAACAGGCCCTACTGAACAGCCTCTCCCCATGTTTCTTGTAGGCCCCCTTGAGGTCCTGGAAGACTGCTAGAAGGTCTCCCATAAAGGCTGTTGTGCAAACTGGGAGCCTCAGTTGTACCAGGGACGTAAATTGTCACCCTCACGTGTATCTCCAGTGGCGTGGAAATCAGACCAGCACTTAGCTTTACCCATCAGTTCTCTGGATAAACATTGTTATGCCAAAGGCACTATCAGGGAGTAAAATTTTAGGAGAATTTTAGGACCAAAAAAACACCCAGAACACCCGACTCCTGCTCACAGCTTGCACCCACCTTTGTCTTTCGGGATGCCCTTTCCGGCTGCGTACTCGGTGCTGGTGCTGGGACACATGTAGAGGGCTTGTCGGAGCTCCAAGTTAAGAAACCACATCTGCAGGAAAGTGTTCACATAGCAGGTGGCACCCAGGTTTGTTAAGCCCACAAATGTGTCCTGTGAGAAGAGAGAAAGGAGCACTTGTCACTTGTAGCCACAGAGGAGGGAGTGCAAACCAAGCATCTGGGGTACAGCTGTTTGTCAGGAAAACACCGCTCCAGCATCATAAACAACCACATCCCAAACTGCCTGGCTACAGGGGGACACAGGGTGTCACCTCCCCTGTCCCCATCCTCCCCCAGGAACTGGGGAGGGGAAGGCTTTGTTTTTGGGGGGGAGGTGAGGCCATCTACCTTCTTGCGGCGCTCGCAGTTGGGGTCGTCGATGTTGTGGAAGCTGTTCTCATCGATCTCACCCAGCCAGACGTGCTCCCCGATGCCCACCAGGCAGTTGGGGTTACCCCTGCAGTTCCTCCTGGAAAACAGCACCCAGACCAACAGTCACCCTTGTGAAGGGACACTGTTGTCCCGCAAAAGGGGGTGAGGGGGGGTGAGGACAAGAAAGGAGATCCCACTGCACTAGTAAGAGGTGGGTCAGGGGACCCCACAGCCTGCTAGAAATGGTAAACAGAAGACATGGAGATCCCAAGGGATCAGGAACTAGAGAGGGGGGACTTGAGGGATGAGTACCAGACCCAGGGAGGTCCCTACATCTGGGACCAGGCAGGGAGAGGGGTCCCGCACAACCCCAGGGCGATCCCCTACAGCTGGGGACCCAGGCAGGGACAGCCCCCCCCCAATCCCAGGGAATGGGGGATCACAGAATCAGAGAATGAGACAATCTTTAAGGTTGGACAAGACCTCCAATTTCATCAAGCCCAACACCACCATGCCAACTAAGCCCTGCCCTGTGGTACCATGTTTTGAACCCCTCCAGGGATGGTGCCCCCACCACCACTCTGGGCAGCCCGGTCCCATCCTGACCACTCCGGGGAAGAACTGTTTCCCTGAGATCCAACCCAAACCCCCCCAACACAACCCAAGACCATTTCCCATTGTCATATCGCTGGTTACTGGAGAGAAGGGACCAACCCCGCTCACTACACTCTGCTGCCAGGTCCAGAGCCAACAATCAGTGAATCACTGGGGTTCAAAGAGACCTTCAAGCTCATCGAGTCCAACCCCAGCCTGACCCTGCCCAGGCCACCTCTAGACCATGTCCTTCAGCACCTCATCTCTTGGCTTTTCCAAGCCCTCCAGGGATGGGGACTCCACCACTGCCCTGGGCAGCCCGTTCCAACCCTGACAACCCTTTCAGGGGGAAAAATTCTTCTCATGTCCAACCTCAATCTCCCCTGGGGCAGTTTGGGACCATTTCCTCTGTCCTGTCGCTTATTACCCAAGAGACCGTCCCCACCTCTCTG
>VXBZ01006575.1:0-12030 GCA_013399135.1 Heliornis fulica
CAGCCTGAGAGCTGCTCCATTCCCAGCAGATCTCTGCAGGAACAAGGAACAGCATTAGTGTAGCTACACATGCAGAGGGTGGGAGAGCCAGGCAGCCTCATGTCAGTGCAAAAGCAACATATGGGGTTTGTTTTCCTCTCTGCTGCCATTCAAGTTCCAGCAGTTGAGGCAATCGAGTTATTCACTTTAGATCAGCTTCAGTAGCTAACAGCAATTTAAACAGCTGCCTGTGCCTTGCCAGTTCCTTTATTACCTCCTTCTTTCCAAGTGCTAATGCCATTAGCAAATTGACTTCCACCCTCACACAATCTGTCTGGTTTTGGTATGTACAATGCTAATTGCTTCCTAAGACTTAGGACCAGCAGCAAACAGCATAAGTTTGTAGCACAAAGAGCCTCCAGCTGGGAACTGGTGGCAGGGAAGGTTTACTGGTGGTAGGGAGGGCTTGCAGGCAGTCACTGCCATCCTCTTCCCCCATCAGGCAGAGAAACCAGCCTCATGTGAGACAAAGAAGCCTTGGCACCATAATACCGACTCTGAGCTGAAAGAGATCCATTTTCTGCAATTCCACCAGTTCTGGTGGGATGAACAGGGACAGTGACTAAGAAAACATGAAGATTACAGGAGGAGACAGAGAGATGGGGAGAGCATGCTGTTTGAAGGGTCCTGTACCTCTGACCTCCCCACCCCCCTTCTGTAACCTTTCTTTCCCCTGGCTCAGACTGCTCTCCCTTCCTTCTCCCCCAGCTCCCAGCAGACCTGCTACTGTAACCATCCATCAACATACCTCTGACTGCTGTAAAACTCAAAATATATATGAGGAAAGGGCCACTTCTATGCCAATAAAGAGGTCCAGCCCCATCCTTTCTGATAGCTGGTGTCACTCTGTCCATCACAGCATTAGAGAAAATATGTTAACCTTTCCTGTTCTGGGCATCTGTCCCCCCTCATATTAAAAAAAAAGACATAAGAAAAAGATGGAGTCTTCTGGCTCCTGCTGGGACCACCTCAGCTAAGCAGGAAATAAATAAGAGTTGTCCTGGACCTTTCAAGTCATCTTCCTGCATTTCTAAACCACAGCTGCCCACAGGATGCAAGCCCTGCATTTACATCACAAAGTAAAAAGGGGCTCTTTGAGATGGGACAGCTTCTCTTTGTGGAGTTTAACCATTAGCTCCCTCAGTCCAGAGGCTGTGGGAAGAGAAGAGAGCTCCCCTTCTAACCAGGCCAAAGGAAAAGAGGTCTCCAGAGGTAGTTTACCAGAGGTCCTACAGATGCTCCAGAGCATGGGGTTACAGAGCACAGGTGGATTTCAGAGCAGGGAACCAGCAATGTTGCCAGGAAAAGAACTGCCACAAATGGGGTGTAAATCTCTGCTCCAACAGGTACGTGCAACACATTGTTCAAGGTGAAGAAAGATCTAGAAAGCAGCAACAGTGTGCAAAGCATGAGGTCAGCCAGCAGTTCTCCAAGCTGGACTTCTAGTCCACTGCATCCAATAACCTCAAATCAGGCTGGACAGGAAAAAATCTGGGAGTCTCAGCCTGCCAAAGCACAGGATCAGCCCCTCTGGCTGGGCTGGAGAGGGACTCGTGTTTGGTTTCTCCACAGGGCTTTCCTTGATTTCTTGCTGCCACAGAATTGCAACAGTGATAATTAATCTAATTACCCAGTTCCTGCATCCTGCACTGCAGAAAAAGAAAAGTTGATCTGCAAGGTATCCCAGCCCATTTTGCCTCCATAACTTCCAATAGCTTTTTTGGTCACCTCAGCCTCATATCATCAGGTCTGCTACTGGATTTAATGTTCCCTGCTCTGGTTGTGATACAGAGAAAAGTACAATTTATGGGGTGTCCCATGTTTTAGCCAGTGCATGGTTAGACTCACAAAGTAAAAGCCAGCTTGGCCTGTAAAAACAAGGACAGCTTGGTGGGAAAAAGGGGAGTTGAGATAGAGAAGCTGAAGTACAACATTGGAGCTGTTTTCATGGAGCTGTTTTCAACCATGGAGTTGCACTTGAAAAATTAGAGAACATCACTAAAACATGAAAGCAGAACAACCCTGAGGATAAAGGAGGAATGAGCTGATGCACCTGGGAAGAAAACCCGTTTGAGCTTCCCATGGTTACAGGAAGCAGTCAGGATGAAGAGTTTAAAGCTGAGGAAGACTACAAGCCTTCATCAAAACACCACCAACGACCACCTAGAGACTAGAACATGCATGAGACAGTAGGTGGGACCCCATGATAATGACTTCTTGGGAAGGTGTTGAATGTGTAACTAACTTACAGGGAATATAATGAATATGTATATAGTGTAACAAGATAAGCCTACTCCTTCTAACCCTCCGTGTATATATTGGGTGGAGGTATCTATCCCCTGTACACCCAGCACTGTTATTAAAGAATACCTGCTTAATAACTTTCATTATTGAGTTTTCACTGTGCCAGGTTGTATTTCTCTTCCAGGCATTAGCCCTCATTCCTCAAAATGAGCTGAGTTTCAGCAGCTGTCACTCCATCCCTGCAGCTCTCCCCAGCATCTCTGGGAGCTGGCTAAGGCCATGTCTCGAGTTGTTTACAGCAGCAGCAGGGAGAGCTTAAGGCAAGACAGAAATCCTGCCATCACATATGGCTGGAGGATGCTTCTAGAGATGCTTCATGGAGGATAGCCCCAAAGCTACCTAACTGCCTGTGAGTGTTTGGGTTTAGGCAGAAAGCACAAGCAGTACAGGCAACCAAGAAGAGCTGGTACATCCCCATACCAAGGGAGACAGCAGCTTGGGCTTGCTGCCACCAGCAGTGAGAATTCAGGGCCAGGAGCAAGACCAGCCTGTGGCCAGCAAGGTCCCAGCCCAAGATCTCTGCACCAGCACATCTGCATGGAGAGGACTTTTTACAGAAGACTTCCCAGCCTGTGAGGAGTTAAGCAACTGCCATTTCTGTGCAGAGGATTTTAAGAACTCCTGGAAAGCAGATGCAGCCCACCCAAACCCCTTTCCAGGGAACAAGAAATGTCTTCTGGGGCAAGAGGGAAGCTGCAAGCAATGCAAACAGGACCAGCAGCACCCCAAAACAGAAAGGGCTACAGCACAGGGTTGAACTCTGCCAGTAAAAAGAAGCCACTGGCACAGGCCAGAGATACACCACGATGCATCACTGCCAGCTCAAGGGACTTCACAACCACCCACATCCTCAGAGGAGCTGCATGAGCTTGCTGCAGGAAAAAACCAGCTGCAGAGTGTCCAAGTGATGCAAGGAAAGCCCAGAGGGCAGAGCAGGGGACAACAGGGAACAGATGGAGGTTGTCAAGCAAAAGGAGCAAGTGGTCCTTCAAGAAGCAGCACGAGAATTTGGCCTGGGAAACTGCATGACAGTGAAGGGCACTGCCCAGGGATGAGGATGCCCTCAGCAGGCTGAAGACTAGGAGACAATGGGATAAGGATCAGAGAAAGCAGCTGGCTTCTAGGTAAGGAAAAGAGAGAAAGGCACTGCAGAGCCAGAGGGAACAGCTGAGTGAAGACAAAGCCAGTACCCTGCACAGGAGAAACTTCACTATGGTGGAGCTGAGTTAGAGGAAACTGATGAGAAGCATAAACAGGATAAATCTTGGACACCTGGGTCACCATCCAGGAGCTTCTGATATACAGGGCCAGGTCACCAGACAGAACAAGGACATAGTCACAGCTCTGTAACAAACCTGTCCCTTCCCAGAGGGTCACCCCAGCACCTTCCCAACATCTCCTTCTCACTGCAGAACGGTCCCCACGAGGATTCCCACCTTCTGCTGGCTACAGTGCCCATTAAAGTCTCCCCACAGAAACAGGGAACTCAGGACTACAAACTGGGAATTCAAGCCTGATGTCAGCCTTACTTCCCCACTCCAGCACAGCCTGACAACCCAGAGCTACAGATCCTTGTCCTGATACACTGATCACCAGCTTCATTCTGTGAAGATTTGGCACACTATTTTTCAGCCTGATTTTTTTAATACAGGATTCTCTGCAAATATGGTATTTACTTCTATAACCATCTCCCTGTGTTAAAGCTTTTCTGCTCTGGTTAGAAAAAAAATACAAGTATGCTTCAAACTTTATTGGAATCATGTAATGATTTTCCCCAGAACTGGGTGTACTATGCATTCCTGTGCTTTAGTTCACAGAAGGAAAAAAAAAAAAGGAATCAGACTTAGTAAATATAGTTGTTTACTGCAAAATAAGAGGCAGAAAGTAGAAAGAAAAGGCACTTAATAAATCCCTCTGTGGATTCTGCTACCACAGGGGAAAACAATACTCCCCACTGAGTTGCTGCATGTTTTATACTTATTAATCACCAGGAAAAATGAAAGATCCACAAGCCCACTGAACTCTTCCCTTCCTCCCTCTTTACAGATTTCAGGAATGAGCTCAGCTCTGACTCAGGATGAAAGACACCCTGTTAGGTTCCTAAGCAGCAGTGCTCCAACTGAAGATTGGCTTGTGCTACCTGATGCTCCCTGCTTTGCTATTCTACACTACAAAGGGAACAGGGTCAGCTCCAAGCTATCCTTTGAAGATCCTTTATCCAGGCTCTTGTGCAGAGAGAGGAATCACTCCAGGGGAAGCAGGCAGTGGTGGTCTGCCCCCTTGTCCCCACAGCTGCTGAGACCAGGTCCCTGGATGCAATGGGAAGGACACCAGTGAGGTAACCCAGTTTGTAAGCCCACCTTGAAAGCATCCTTAGATCTTTGCAGCTCTTGCTGGAGAACCATCATTTACCAGTGATCTGAGCCAGCTCACATCACCACAGAGTTCTGGGCAAAGCAGAAGAAATTTGGGGATAAGACAGGAATCAGCTAAATTAATAAAATAAAATAAAATAAAATAAAATAAAATAAAATAAAATAAAATAAAATAAAATATAAAATAAAATAAAATAAAATAAAATAAAATAAAATAAAATACCCAACCCAAGAAACCCCCAAAAAAACCCAACCCAAGAAACCCAAACACTTCGAGGTAAAACAAAGCTAGAGGAGTGAGGTAAGAAAGCCAGCAGCAAAGTCTGGACCATCCCAGACCATCCCTTGACACAATACAAACTGTCCCCACCTGAAGCTGCTGCCTGCACTTCTCCCTGAAGACTCAAGCTCTGGTGCTACAGTTCTGGACTAACCTACCAGACTCCAAAATAAATTTGAGCCAGGAAGAAAAAACAAAAAAAAACCCCCAAAATACCCCCAAACTTTGCCCTGAAAAACTGCACCAACACCAATAAAGAGGAGACAAGTGAGTGCATTAAATTCCTGTTGATTTCTCTGCAGCTTTCCGCTGCAAAATCTTCTTCAAGAAGTAGAGAGCCATGCCCACCACAACACCCCCTATCACTCCACTTCCAACTCCTACCAAACATTCATAAAACAGTTCCCCTTGCCAGAAGCTGTGCTGCTCATGCACTTCTTCATGGGTGCTGTTCTCTGTGCTTCCTTCCATCTCATTTGCTGCTAACTTCTGTTCCCAAGTCAAGGACTTCTGAAAGTTCAGATCCACTAAATCATCTGGGATCACTCTGACACCAAAGTAAATCCTTTTGATGATTCTCAAAGTCTTCAACATCTGCACATCACATCGGTAAGTTCCTGCATCGGACTCCTTAGCAGAGGAGAACCTAAGGACAGCATGGGGGTTTCTGAAGGGTCTGAACAGTACATCTTTAGTGGTGATGAGGCCTTGAGCAAACCTCCACGTGTAGGTGTAGGCTTGGCTCCCAAAGTCAGCTGTGTCCGAGCTCAGGCAGCTGCACTGGAAGGGTTTGCCCACAGGGACGGTGAAGTGGAGTAAGCCACAAACCCAGTTGGTGAGGCAGCTGGTCCTGTGCAAGGTGCAGTTCCTCCTCTCTCCGTCGGCAGTGAGCTCACACACCTCCTCCAGTCTGAAGCCCAGCCCGCAGGCCGCGCTGCACGATGTGCTGTTGACGGTGATTTTGGCTACGGCTGACTTCAGCGCCGCTGGGATGGTAATTTGTCCAGAGGAAACTACCAATTGCAGGTAGAAGGCACAAGATAACATCCCAAGGATGGGGCTGTTCCTCAAGGTCTTCATTATCAGGGCTGGCAATCAGCCAGGCTGCTTCTAAAGCAAACTCCAGTCATAAAAATCCATAAACTCCTCCCTTGTAAACCTTCAAACGAAGTATTCCTGAAGTTCCACCAGCATCATCTTCAACCTAATCCTTCCACTAGGAAAAATCCTCCATGACAGGCCTGAAGTACAATGCTAAAAAAGATGCAGTACATCACTGTAGTGGTCAGAATGTGAACTGTGGATTCCAGTGCTCTTAATGGGGCAGCAGAATGGTTTAGCCACTATATTCCAGCTATATGGATGCATTTGACAATTTAAAAAAAGATCCACCCTCCCTTCTCTGTAAGACTTTACTATTTGAGATTAATTTCCACTATTAAGAAGTACTGTTCCAGTTCAATTTTCCCATCAAACTATAAAACAATGTAAATAATCACTACTGCAGCCTTTTAACTAATGCTGTTGAGCACAAAGAAATCCTCATTCCTTCCCCAGCACCTGGAGAGTTCTGTCTTACACACCCACATCCCCAAACCTAAAGTACTCCCCAGATCACCACGATGACAGAAACAACATTTCAACCTTCAGAATGTCGGCTCTGACCTCCAAGGCAATCCAAACAGTACCACCAGTGACAATACCCACCCATGCAGGGCTGTGTGAAGCCACTCACAGCCCTGCCAGCCCACGTTCCCATGGAAGCAGTGATGACGTCACAGTCCGGTTGCCCAGGTCACAACCATCCCCAAACATTCTGGGGGAGAACAAAGAGTTCCCCTAAGCCTGAAGCAAGTTGGCCTCTGAGCTAAGGACTTGGCATCAAATCATCATATTAAGCTCCTGACACCCATTATCAGACTCAGAAAGGACTCCACACCCCTGACTTCACATCACCCCGAGCCCTATGCTCTGTACCACGTCTGGCACCGACCCTGAAAGATGATCCGAGCCAACAATCTCCACATTCAACTGATGTATCTGTAAACCAGAAACCACTCAGGCACCCAGAGTAATTCACTTAGTGTTCATGTGTCCCCAAAGAATATCCACTTATAAGAAAGTTCTTAATGAAAAAAATTAAAGTTACTTATTTCTGATGGGCTAATTGAACTGCGGCCTAGCCAGCTCAGTAATTGGTGTCTCCTGACCAGCATTAGGGATTGCTGAAAGGATTTGGATTATCATGTTCTTCAGCAGTTCTGCTAATGAATATCTGTATTCCTCTTCCTAACACTCCTTCATTTATTGAAACAAGCATTTATACATAGTGGATGTATTTCAAATTCAGTTTCCCTGGATGTGCACCAGACACCCAGCACGCGTCGCCTTCCGTTCCCCTTCCACAGATCTGGCTCAGAGCATCTAGGCTGCACTTGGGTACACAGGGCTTTTATTAGACTACAGACCTACTCCTGTCTCTTGAAAAGAGACCATAAATTAAACACCACACTAAAAAAGACAACTGAACAACATGCTGGGGTGGTGGTGAAGGCACAGTATGTTTGTGTAGTAGGATGCCTAAACGTTGCAGGATGTATGGAAAAGCCAAGAGTCACCCACTGACTTTAGGAAATAAAACATACCTCTTTATTTACAAACACAAAACCTAACATCACTGCTATATGCTACCATCAAGCCAGTATCCAACAAATACTGTACAAAACTACAGATACCAAAAAAATAAAAGATGGAAGAAAATAAACCAAAAAAACAGACACTGTACACAGAAGTTTTAACAGAAAGGAAGATTGGAGCCTGTGGCAAATTATATACTTTAAAATAACCTAGAGAACCATTGCCTGTGCGTCTCTGAGAGCTCGTGGGCTCAGCCACCCCACAAATGGGTGTGGATTTGATATAACAGTGTTCCAGAAGGTATGAGAGTCATCCTACAAGCAGAAATAACAAAGGAAACTAATACTGTACTCATGGGAATGAATTTCATTAAACGAAGCTGCACCGAGGCCGGAAATGAAAACACCAGTTTTAAAAAAAAAAACTGATTTGAAATGTCTCCTCTTTTTCCATATCTCATACAACTACTGCATACTTCCAAGGCAAATTAATAAATCTCTTTATGACTCCTCTTCTTGGTTTTTAATGTCTGCAGGATACTTTGAAAATTTAAATACGCAGTGATAATCTCAATAATTACACCTGGGGAAAAGAACTGAAAGCAATTGCATAGGAACTATAAAAGCCAAAAAACACCAAAGGTCATTAGGAATGAAAAGTGTCTTACACAGGCTGTCCAGGTATCAGCTGTCAGGCTGCAGGTATCAGACAGACAAGGAGCCTCTTCCCATTCTCACCAAGAAAACGTTACAACTGTCTTTAAGGACTAAAAGGTTAAAACATGCTGGGAATGAGCTGTTAGCATTCAGCTTTCTTCCATTCTTGACTCAGAAGTGGGGAAAGGTAATAATCCTGAAAACTACTGTTTGTGCCTGAGAAATATTGGTTCTGTTTTTTCTTCAACTGCCAGCACCCACCAGCTATGCCAATTGCTTCTGGTAGGGTACCTGGCAGGAATAAGAGAATAAAAACACTTGTGATGACAGAAATAAACTGCCAACACAGCTTTTTATATCACAGGCCATAAAAAGACTATATAAATGAAGTATTTTATCTAGAGCTACTTCCATTTGTTCCCATAAGCAGAGCCATCCTTCATGTCTAAAATATTCACAACACGAAGCTTCATCCTTTGCAGACTTCAGAGGCTGTCTTGATTCTTCACATCAGATCTCTATCCACTTGAGATGAACTCAAACCTGGCACAGAATCATCAGCAACGTTGCATTAGACATGTCAGCAGAGCAAACAGTGCTCTGAGCTAACAGAAAAGCAGGGAAGGTAAGGCAGCTGGCACAGGAGGGCTTACAACTCACTGCAAGGAAAAGGAACAGCACAGGGAAGTTTGCAGGGTACACAGTCTATGGCAGCAGGAATAAAAATACACACTTTGGGTATTCTTCAATCCAGGAGGGAACCAAAACAGATTTAAAAGGTGATGGTGGAGAAGCTGTGGAGTGGCAGAGTGGTGGGTACCAGCTCACTTTAGAAATAGTTACACGTCCAGTTATGTCTCTTTGCAAATGGCATGACCTGAGAGTCAGCATCTTACACTGTTTGATGAAGAGGCAGTTAAGGAGGAATGAAGGCTGTTTCCTCTTCCATATTAATTTCTTACAAAAGTCACTCCCTGAATCCATGAACAATCAGTCTGCTGTATTAGTCAGTCCCCTCTGACTGAGCATTTCATCTATTTTCCACATTACGGTGCCAGTATAGGAAAGAATACAGGAAGATAAAGAAGAGTGTCTTCATAACAATTCTGAGATTGCACCACCTGCTAAAGAGATCAAAGAGAGGTGAAAAATAAGTAATCAGACTCCAACAGATGTTACCAGAAAGCAGAAACCACCAAATATGGGAGCATTTCCAGAAAAAAAAAAAAAAGGAAGAGAACATGATTTTCTAGATTAAGCCATTCTTTTCAGATATTTATACTGAGATATAATCAACAAGATACTGCCCATGACAAATTAAGATCTCTGGTATTTCCACACTTGTACTTGAGATCACATGCACAGACAAGGTGGCGAAGGAACGCCGAGCTTGTACCACACAAAGCTGTGAGCAAACTTACCTCGTGTAAAATCTTTTGATTTATGAAGCCAGAAATCCCAGAGTAAAAGCACAACTGAAAACAAGTTCCACCTATATCTGGCTTAAACCAGATTGCCCTATAAACCGGATCAAACTTGTGTTTGTTTACAGTGAAACCTGGTTTTGACACAACAGTTTTAAGATCAAGCCGTTTGCTCCCGGGCTGCACGGCGCAGCGACGCAGATGCACCAGGCTCCGAGCCCCAGCCATGCAGAGTGCAGAAAGACCAACACAAACATGTTCCCTAGGAGAACTGCTCATCCTGTGACAGCTTTAGCAACTGATTAGTTACTTCAGACAGCAACAGCACAAGGAGCTAGCAGAATTAACAGCTTCGTGCGTGAGACACAAAAAGGCAGGTGGGCTCCAGGATCCCAGGCAAGCGCCTATTTGGATGTGGACAGGGTGGAACATCAGCAACCCTGGGAAAACACTGGCTGCCCAAAGGCATGTAACTAAAGAGGACAAAGGAAGGCAGATGAGAAGTTCAGATTTAGATGACTAGTGCAAGTTCAGAAAGACCCAAGAGAGTTTCCTTCAGCAGACAACCTGGTCTTCTCCTAAAATGACTCCTACAGACACTTCCAACACTGACTACTGTGATCTACAGCATGGATCTATCAGATCATCCCAGGACAGCGGCACTGCATGAGGAAGCACAGTAATAGGTCCCACTGAGATGCAGAAGTCCATCATAGCAATATGATTTGCCTATAGCTGAATAAAGCTAAAGAAAACCACCACAGCAAAATACTTTGAAGTCCTTACAGGTTCTGCCAACTCCTATAGATGGGTAAAGTAAGTAGGGAACTTGGGTGTAAAGCCATTCCTTTGTCAGAAAAGAAATTTCCCATTTAGCAGTGTCCAAAACCCAAAGCTAACTGTACCAGTGTGGGTATGCCCATCCCAAACTCAGCAGCAGTGACCAGTAAAATCCACTGTTGTTTTTTACAAGTCAGGCTGTACTATAACAATTCCACATCAGCACTACAATCAAAACCACACAAATATCCCTCAAAATACAGCTTTGCAAGGACACATTAAAAAAAAAAAAAAAAACCAAACAAGGAGGCAGCAGTCTGTCTGGATTTGCTTCACTTGGAACATTAGAGGAAAGGGGAGAATTGTTTTCCCAGCTCTCAGAATAGACCCACGCAACAGTGGTCACAAACTGCAAAAGGAAATACACCAGGATCTCTCTACACACATAGATCAAGCAAAAGCTGGTAACAAAGTTACATAAACATACCCTGAAAAAGTTGAACAAAAATACTCCCTTATTGCACTGCTTCTCTGAAAAGAGACTACTTACACAGCTACTTAAACACAGAATTTCTAGCACTGGGGGTTTTAAAGCAAATAACGACTAAAATTCATTTTGGAAGTCCCATTCAGTTTTCCAGTGCATGATACTTTCTCATTTAGATCCTTCTGCATATGGTCACATTAATTAGCATCGTGATAAAGGAAAGCAATCAACAGACCTGCTGCTGAAACTAAGTTTCAACTCGTTGCATCTTCAAACTGGTCTTGCCCATCCAGCACGGCACCAGAGGGCAGTCAGGATGTGTAACAGATGCCAGCAAAGACACCTGAGGATCCACACAACCCTTACTGACCCACTTTAAAACACACTGAATGCCCTCTAATGACTCCAGAAGTCAAAAGAGAATCACCCTGTCCAGTAAAGGTGACACTAGAAGCTCATCAGTACTTCCCAGGCTACAGAAAAGGTCTAAGGATATTCTTGGCTATGGTTAATTTGCAGATTTTGCAAGAGGCAGCATGATTAAAGGGAAGCCCCAAAAACATCCAGCACATTTAACATGTGTAGACTAAGTTAATTTTATCCCATTCCCTTTTTGTACAAGCAGCAATTACCAGTACTAGTGTAAGCCACATAACAGGAGCTGAGCAGGAAGGACAACGAGCAAGGTGGGTAGCACAGGACCAGCAGTGAGGGAAGGAAGGAGGGGAATAAAGTCGCATTTAAGTAAATTAATAAAATTAATAAAAATCACTGTACAGTCTAAAATCCACAGCAGCAGCTGCTGAGTTCAAGGAAATGCAAAATTTGACGTATCAATGTGCCTTTGAAACTGTTTATGCATCAACCCTGAGTTCTTCATTACAATCTAAAAAAAATAATATAAACAGAGTCGACCCCACTGAATCAAATGTGTGCTTTTGTTACTGCTCCTGAACCAACTTTTCCCAAATAAGAATCTGAAGTGGCAAAAGAGACAGATGGGAAACAGTCTGTCTGAGACTAATATCACACACACACACACAAAAAA
>VXBZ01006575.1:18862-46522 GCA_013399135.1 Heliornis fulica
AGGCCGCACGCCCAGAGGTTCCGGGGGCGGCGGCGGAGCCGGCACCGTGGGTCCGGCCGGCGGCTTCACCGTACAGCGCCCGGGAGGCGATGGCTGAACCCGCAGCGCGTCCCTTACAACACACGGGGCGGCACGAACTAAACAGCAGTGAAATAGAGGCGGGGCGGTACCGCGCCGCCCCGGTAAAGCTCGTTACGTTCGTCCGACCGCGCCGTTACAGCCCCCGGACGGGAACATCGAGNCATGAAGCCGAGTGTCCTGGAGGGAAAACCACAGCCCCCGCCCAGGCTGGGCCCCCCTCCAGCCCCTTCCTCCTGGTGTTAATGCTTAAAGGGGCCTGTGGGGGGGGGGGGGGGGGGGNGCAAGGTCCTGTCAGTCGCCGGGGCTGCCCTTGAGCCTTGCACTACCCTCAGCACCACATCAGCCTCACAGGGATGTAAAGCAAAGCTTTCTCTTCCCCAAAAAAAAAAAAATCACTGTAACCCTGATGCCAGATGAGAGAGAGGCAGGGGGAGGTTTATTCCTCACCCTTCACCTGGGTTATCAGCACAACAGAAGCCAGGCCCCTACCTGGGGAGAGGTGGCATGTGTACAATGCACAAGTTACTCAGTAGATGGTACCTACCATTGAGACATTCTGTAATGAACATCTTCAGCAGAGCAAGGAGCTAAAGGTATCTTTGGGTAGGAGGAGAGCTCCCTGTTCAGATTAACCCCACCACACTGGCCCCAGAGACTTGGTACCAGTGCCTGGAGTCTCTCAGGAAAGTAACTCTTTACTGCAAGGGAAATAATGCAGGAAGGTGGGGGGGGTTTAAGGTGGGGGGGTGTACTCATTTTAAAGATAAGCAGGATGTGGGAAAACTCTCAAAACTAGTTCTTTATATCCAATAGGAGAAAAAAGAATGCAGAGAAGCAGCTGCACTGAGGTCAGGAGAACCTGTAGATCTACAGCACCAGATACATAAAAAACCCAAATGGCAACAAGACATCAACTACAGGAAAAAAAAAATCAAACAAAAAAAGGCACCAGAGAAGTGTCTGGAGTGGTGAAAAGCTATACAAGACATCTCAGCAATTGCATATACAGAGATTTATATTTTATTCATACATTTATTATTTACACAAGCTACTTCTATTAATTGCAAGAGACTGACCTTGACTCCTAGCTTTAAATAAGGGTTACTACCCACCACGCACAGCAGAACAGAGTTAATACTGTTAGTGTCATTGGTGGTGTGAGCATGCACCAAGGCAGTGAAACACCTAACGAGTCTACTTTGGAAAAGTATTCGTTCTTCTGTGCATGGGGTTCCTGGCTGCTGCCCTTCCAGCTGGAGCAGCTGGCAAAGCTGTACATGTGTCAAACCATCTGCTAACGCCATCACAGACTGCAAAAATGCCCACACATGCAGGTAAGTAAAAAAAGTCTTTTATATATATATAAAAAAGCATTAATTCTGTTTATTGCACAAAGAAAGGAAGATTTAATCTAAACTAATACTGCAGGGTTATGTATCCCTTTCCTTTGTTCAAGCTGTTTAACAGGCAGACTACCAGCTGTAATTTTGCTGTGTACGAGCCAATAAATTCCAGCAACAAGGTGCAGAAATTCCACATGCTTACACTGCTTTGGATTCAGCATGGCAGCTTTCCTGGGAAATAAAGCCACTGCACACCTGTGCCCTGCAGCTGGGAGCAACAGTAAACCCAGGGAGAACTTGCCAACTCAGTATTTCCTCATATAGTATCTCAGTAATTCCTCACGTAGTAAAGAAGGTGCATTTTCTATCTCAGCCTCCACCCTGTAGGTATGTTCCATTAAGATCAACCAACCTTGCCCCAGAAATGCAAACAGCAAGGTCATGATTTTCAGAAGCAGCCCTCCCAGATAGGGTAGCAGCACCACCCCTCCCCATCCCTTCCTTGCAAAGGATTCCCTCCCCCCCCCCATTTTTTATTCTTTTTGGCACAGCCAAATTAGCGATCCCAGAGTGAAACGATCAGATGAACAGTCACAATACACAGCTATGAAGAATGAATGACCTGTTTTCCCTCGAGTATGCTCTCACCAAGCATGTGACCTTTTAAAAAAGCTGAAGAAACCTTTTTTTAAAAAAATACATCTGTCATAGTTTGCACAATTTAAAACTTTGCCTTTACAACTAATTCAAACCCCAAGTTTAATTAAAATGAATTGGCACTTTCCCCATGGACAGTCATTAGTTGTAATGACTTTGTTTCGCTATCACAATGTGTAATCTGAGCAGTCTTCCATTTCACCAGAAGACTGTAAAAGGTCAGGTTTCTTCAGATATTCAAACAACTATTATGAAGGAAAATGATCACCAAAAAAAAGAGTTTGTTTACAGAAGTAAGAAGTGAAGGATACATAAGAGATAAATAGCTTATAACATGGGGTATTTGCACTGCAGTGGAACAGTAGATAAACCCCTTTAGGTAAAACATGGAAGCTTTGCTCCTGTCAATGTAAACATTTTGAGTGTTGTGAGAAGCCAAGACAGGAAGATGCTCTCAGCTCCCCAACACTTCCTAGCCTCTTTCCTCTCCAATCACACTGTAGTTGGTGCCAACCAATAAGTGATTGGGATACTTGTGTGTGGACCAGAGGCCACCCAGGACCATCAATTAAATGGGAAGGGTTTTTACTGAGTAAAGAGTGTTGTGATCAACTCCTAGCGACACAGATGCTACCTGGAACACAGAAGATGGTTTTCTTTGATTGGTGTTTGTGTGGGATTGGCAGAGATACCTTTCAGTTCAAGGGCATGGAGTGTCTTATCTTATTGGCACAGCTCCATTACACAAGCTGCAGCAGGGTAACTAGCATCAGTGGGGAGTACCAGGGAAAGATTTCTCTGGCTTGCTATTCAGGATGGAGTGTCCCCAAGGTCTCACTTCTGTGATCAATCTGGCTGCTATTACCTGTCCCACTCATGTTATCCACAAAGAGCTACACCTGGAGAAGCTGTCTGCAGAGTTAGGGGTTCAGAATTCTCCCACAATTAAAAAATTCTTCTGTGTTTCCTTTTCAAGTAGAGTCATCCAACCCTTTATTTGGGTGTTCAGAGCTTGACTTGCAGAGCCTGTCCATGATCCCCTGCAGCATAGGTTGAACAATCCCTAAGAGAGGGCGCTGGGAGGAGTCTCCATCCCAGCAGGCTTCCATCAGCTGCCAGCATTCCTCATCAAACACCGGCAGACGCTCTGGGCGGACTCCTGGAAAATGGAGAGGGACTCTGTTACCACCAGGACACCACAAAGCTGAGAGAACCTTTGATCCTCATTGCTTCAGTGCAGGCTGCAGTGATTGTGTGGACAGTCTGGGGTCAAAAACTGTAGTGGGAGGCCGACACCCCAGCAATGCCACTGAGATGCTGGCAGCATTGCTGAGGTCTCTCAGGACAAAAAGGCTCCCAAAAGATGCCTGATTGGAGTCTCCCCTTTGCAGTGATCTGGGAACAAAAGGAGTACCCTCCCCTACAAGGAAACAATCGCCCCCACACCCACTCCTAATGGTGCCTTTGGGAGCAAGCTGGACAGGAGAGTGCAGCCTTCTGACCAAATACAAGACTCACTCATCTGAGTTAATCTTTTTCACATGACCAGGGGAGAGATTATGTGGACAGGATCTAAGGACACAAAATAGTAAAGCATTCTGATACTATGACACAGCAGGAAGGATTAAGCTACCTCTAAACACAGAGTTACACCACACAGGCATAAAAGAGTAAGTTTATATTTTGGGGAAAAGCCATCAGTGTGGTTCACTCATCCAGCTTCAGTGTGCTGCATATTAAGTGCTTGAATGTACAGGAACAGCCCCTAGAAGCCACAAGGGATTAATCATTCCTTAGGGAATCACGCCTGCCTGGTTCAGGGGTCTGGTTTACATGGAAAGTGCTGCACTGCTTTGTATGGTTTAGGCAATGTGTTAGCAGGCTCCTATGAGGTTATGGCAAGGAGATGGTTAACCTAAAGCCTTTTCTTACCCCTGCTGATTTTAGTTAGATTTTCAGTAGAGTGCATTTCAAGTTTATCTAGATAAATGTTACTCTTCAGCCTGTCAGTGAAGTGATACAACTTGTGTTTTTACACTTTGGTGACAAGATGATAGTAATGGATTCCCTCAAGTTTTACTCAAGCATAAGGTATCAATGAACAGTTCAAAATAAGCCATTTGTACCTCTTCTGACATTGTTCCAAAGGTGATCTTTGCTTGCACATCTCTCAAAAGCCTCTGGTAACTTCACATGTCCCGAACAAATGTACCAAAACAGAATGCCAAATGCATAAACATCCACTGAGTTATCATACTTCCCTGTGGCAAAAATACATTTTATCAGCAGGGCAAACATCTTCATTGCTGGAAGCTGAGCAGTCCAAGAACTAATTTTACTTATAATTTTACTTCTGCTTTCTTAAACTAAAACCACAGCTTCATTCTCAGGTGATGATGGCAATGAAGATGACTCCATTGCTAGATGAAGCCTAGTAATACATTGGCAGTCACTGCCAAAGGTGGAGGGATAATAGTTAAGGCCTTTATCTGAGGATTTATACCCCTAACCTGTACTAGCAGGTCCCAAGCTGAGGTCCATGGACCACTGGCAGGGGTGCTCAGATGTATTTCAGAGACTTAACCACCAACATTTGTAAGATTATCAGTTCATTTTGTCACTGCCACTAGCCCAGGAGTCCAGGGGAGCAAACATCAGCCACTCAACCCACCAATTTGGCAATTACTCATTTGTAATCCACTGTGCAAGAAAAGATTGATCACAGAAAGAGCTAAGCCAATGCTCACCTCTAAGGTCAAGGTCTATCCTGTTAGTCTTGAGTATTTCCCTGACAGAAGTGAGAACTACCTGAATAATGTTTTCTACACTAAACACAAATAAGATTGCTTCAATCTGACTGATTTTGTCAGAGCAGGGACAGCATCTCAGACCTAAAGGATGCTGAGAAATGTTTATGAACCACTAAGTACAAGTGTAAGATGCTCAGGAAAAACAGCTTATTGAATAGGCCTGCCAGAAGCACAATGCATAATGAACACAGTTCACATGTTAGTTAACAGCTTGGAAATTCCCTACTTGGTACCTAGACTAAAAAAAAGGGTATACTTTTTGAAGTGTTTGCTTATGAAAATCCAAGTATTTCCAGTTCCCCAATAACTAATAATTTAACTTGCCAATTTCATGAGAATTAATCACTTTAAAACTTATGAATCCCACAGTTCTCTTTCAAGTAACCAAAGATTTAAGATTGAGCCTTAAAATAAATACATATTGTGCATTACAAGCAAGCAGTCTTAGGATTTATTGAAATTGTTTTTTCCCTCACAAGCAAGTTGAGTTATTAATTCAAAGTAAGGGCCTTCCAAATGCAGGCCAGAGTGAGAGAGCAGTGGAGTCAGTCAACAAGCATACCTGTAAAGAGCTCAGGAGCCATATGAATGGGTGTGCCTACAATGCTGCCAGACATCATGGCTTCTGGTTTGCAGAACCCCAAGTCAGTGATTTTGGCTCGATTCTTTTTGTCAAGCTGTAGAAGAATCCATACACAGGCTGCTGATAACCATACTTCTTGGTCTGAGTACCCCATTCTAATATTTTAAGCCCTGTTTATGTTTGAAAGGTCAGGCATTTTGTTCTTAAGTAAGCTTCTCTTGGACATTTATCTCCTTAAGCTCAGTAACAAGACATGCCTCCACTTGTCTTCTGCAGAGAGGGCTTGATTGGGGCTTAATACCAGTAGGATTTCCTGTTCCTAGCTCAAGCTCTCTACCTTCAAGAAGTCACTCTACAGCTCCCTCTTCCCTCAGCTTTCTGCCTGTAAAGGAGTTAGGCAAACTCCACTGTAAGGGGAAACCCCACATAGACACTGCAAGGTTTGCTGCAGCTAACAACACCACAAGTTAGAAAATTCTCTATGAAGAAAGCTATTACTCCACTCACATTCTGCATCTCCCTCCCACTAAAAGGTGACTCAAGACTTCAGGATATGCCAGACACAAAAGTGTTCCTTACCAAGACATTTTTAAGCTTGATATCCCGGTGCACAAGTCCCTGACTGTGAAGATAACGGATTCCTTCAACTACATCCAAGGCAATCTGTAATCGTGTTTCTAATTCTAGCCCAGCCTGAAGAATAAACACAGAGATTTAATTCCTCAAAGTGGAAGTTACTTTTGCTTATTCTTATTTACCAAAACCACTGAAAACTAGAGGGATTCTGGCTTTGACAGATTAATAGATAATCAGGTGTGGATATTTTAACATCTATATTTAAAAAATGTATCTATACATACACAGATGATGTTACCTTTAGTCCTGTATAGAGATCTCTGTGCAACCTCTCCATTATTAGTAAGACAGCAATGCTGGAGCCTCCTCCATAGCCATAATCTATCACAGAACCATGGAGGTGTACGAGCCGCTCGTGCGTCTGCAGAGACCTAAAGAATTCAAGACAGGAGCTGGTCATTTTTCCATCCTTCCCTCCAGCCCAGGAGCCAAGCCTTACCTTGACAAGGAAAAGCTTTAGTAAACAGTAAGATACACTTACACCTTCAGTAGGAATTCACAGCATGCCACAGTTCTGAGGACTGTGACAATATACAGCCATCTGAGCCAATTAAACTCAAGGAAGCCTTTTAAAGGTTAGAGCACCAAAGAAATATAGTGCTATTTCAGCTGTCTGCACTGCAGCACCTGCTTATTGAAAACAAGGTGTTTTCTGCAGTAGAGACCCTGCATTTTCTGTTGTGAATTCAGAGAGGGAAGATTGGGAAAGGAGGGATTATCCAGCACCAAAAATCAGGGGAAAAGAATTGTCTTCTATCATATTCTATTAACTTTAATTTACTCTGCAAAATAGCAGGCATTTGATTAGCACAGACACCAGAGAATCAGATTAGGACAGGAAGGAGCATGTCTGCTTACTGTGCCTGCTACATTTTTGCAGTGGCACTAACAAGCTGTCCTGCCTTTGGCTGAAATGCAGCTCAGTATTTGATGCTGTCAAGTCACACAGCCGACTGCACAGTAGGACTGTAGCAAGCAAGGTTCTGCCTTTTGTTTGCAGCAGTGAAGTTAAAGATGCCCATAGAATGAGAAAAGCAGTTTACAATACACACCTCATATAGTGAAACTCAAGTGCAAGGTCATTCCAGTGCTTCTCATCTGGAGGAACAACAGATTTCAGTGCACATGGGAAATGCCCTCCCCAGCTGTCACACAGATAGACCACACCGTACTGTCCTCGTCCCAGCTCGCGGCCCAACTTTGGTTTGCCTGCAAGGCACAACATTTGAGTTAGTCAGACATGAAAAGATGTTTCTGTCTTCCCAGACACCACCCAGCTGGCAGCCCAGAGCTTTTCCTGGGCCAGCAGCTGCACAATTCAAGGTACTCAGTACATGTCACATGGAGGCTGACTGAAGTACATGAGTGAAAAGCAAAACACCCTCCTACTCCTTTACACCCACTGCCTGCTTCAGGAGGAGGGAGCAGAGCATAACAGAGAACATCAACTGCAACACTCACCATGTAACAGCACATCCTGGAGGGACCTGCTCTCCAGTGAGAGTCGTGCTAGGCGAGGAGCGTGATCCTTCCGCACCTTCAGCCACAGGTCTTCTGTTTTCTCCAGCCTGCCAGAATGGCCATCTTCTAACTAAAAAAGATCATAGATACACTATAACCCTGCCTGGTTTGAAGCTCCAGTGTGATTAGGTTGAGGGTCCTTGCACAAGTGAGTGTAGTCCTGCTTCAAAGCACATCTAGTTTAGAGAAGGGATGTTGTAGAAGGGCACTCACATCAGCTCTGCCACCTCCACCTACAGAACAGCCTCATTAACTGTGTGAGCTGCTCTTTTAGCTATTTCCACAATTAAAAATCCTCTTTCTGTAAGTGGCAGTGCACAAAACCAGACTTCCTTCTTAAGAGCCCCACACACCTGGCGCAGAGAAGCTGCAAAAGCCTCGTGGGAACTGTTGAGCCTGGTCCGGAACTGGCTGCAGATGCTCTTGGCGAGCTTTGAGGCACTGAGGCTCTCGATAGCATCCTGAGCAACCTTCCTCTTCCAGTCACTGGTGATGGCAGGTGGGCTGACCCATGTGATCCGCTGGATTATCTAGAAAAACAGGGAACAAGATTTAAGGCACCACCACAGAGAAACAAAGGGTCAGTCAGTTTACTCAGCCTGATTAGGTATCATGTAATAATGCACAGTTATATGCACACAGACCTGGATTAATTGCCTTCTGGTAATTACTAACAGATTTAGAGGTTTGGATGATAGTATCATACATACACACTAAAAAGAGATGTTATTTCTCTGAATATCTGCTCAGTTAACTCCTACAAGCCAACCATCCTAACACATCTGACAAGAACAACTGTAGTTGAACAATCACCACTTGGAAAACCAGAGTAGGCTGAAGGCACAGGTGGCAGCAGCAAGAACCCAGAAACTCCAAAGAGAGGTGTTCCTGAACTGGTGAAGGCTGTAGTGAAGCACCTTTCTGCAGACAGACAGACAGACATGCTGCTGAGGCACAGAAATCCTACGTGTTGGTACACAACACTTCCCTCACGTCACTGGGTGATTAAGATGCTCTGCCTCACCCTTTATTAGAAGCCACAGAAATCCAGCTGCCACACACCCAGGCCGGATCCTTCTCCCAGACTGAAGGAAGAATGTGAATGTTTGTTATCACTCAGCCTGTACCTGTACCTATTTGGGAAAAAACTTACTCCTCTCACCCCATGCTCACAGAGAATCTCAAGAGGGAGAAGGAAGTGAAGGTCATGACAGCTCAGAGCAGAAACCTCAGAAAGATTAATTCTTTAATAGACAAATTTCAGGAAATTTGGTCTGCTTTAGAGGAAGAAGAGTAAATCAAACTGAATCAAGACACACTGCAAAACAAACCAACAAAGAAATCCACAAGAAACCCCCAAGCCCAAACAAATCATCAGTTACCCAAACATAAACAAAGAGTTTCAAAACACCCATCATCATTCCTTTGCCATTTCAAAACAGAAGGAAAACAATAAAGAGGTATTTGCTTTAAATTAAATATCATTATCACCAGGAATAAACTATACACACAGCTTCAGGGCTGAGCAGGGAAGCAACAGCTTTCCGTGGCATGTGCCCAGAGTCCAAACAGAGAGAGCAGCTGTGAGCATCCACTTTACTCTTTGCTCAAAAAAACCCCATTTACCAGAACTAAAGTGATAAAGATGCTCATACCTGTTTGATCTGTTCCCACAGCATTCTGGTTACTGTTGAGCCAGAGTGGAAAGTGACTTCAACATGATAGGCTGCATTTAGTATCTGGAAAGCAGGGGAAAGATCGAAGTACAGGAACTTTGCAAGCTGTAGCCACTATAAAATTTGCTAGACCCTCTGAACATAAGAAAATGGACATTCTAAGACATATTCTGTGATTAATTTGGTTTAATGTTTTGTATAAAGCTCAAAGGTGTTTCTAGATTTTAATCTGATTACTACATGCAGATTTAGGAAAGGTAAATCCTAGGCCTGGAAGCAACTGTTCCCCAGTTTTAGCACCTCATTTCATGATTCCAGACCCACCCACACATACTCCAGAGCTGTGCTCCTCTAATTTTACAGAGCATCTCAGTCTCCTCTCACCCTTGCTGGATCAGGATAAAGACAATTAAGAATATTCTAGACAGCCATTTAAGCCACCATACCTGTTTGAGATAATTGCTTGTGATGTGTACAGAAGCATCCTTGGACTTCTCCAGGCTCCTTGCAGGATGGACTGAAACCTCCCAAGACTCCTCCAGGCTCTTCAGACATCTCTCCAGAGTCCCTACAAAGCTCTCTCGCAGATAGTCCACTGAACTAATTAACTTGTTGGCAACCGCTTGGTTTAATCGAGAAATAATCAGCTCCTGAATTTGCTTAATACAACACTTGATGTCCTTGGAACTAACAGGTTCCCCATTCTCAGGGATGATGATATCTGCACAAAAGAAAACAAGCATCTTTTATTCAATGTATCACTTGTAAAACACTCAAAGCAGCTCTTGGTAGCCAAGGAGCTACAGCCCCAGCCCAGCTTCTGCACTAAACACTATTCTGCTCCTTCAGAGGTTCCTTAGTTTACACCCAGCTGACAGAAACACTCTGGTTACAGGTTCTAAGTTGTACAAAGAAACCCAGGAGCAACAGAACACATCTCCTGACTGCTGCAAAGGACAGTCTGTGTGTCTCATGCTACAATGCTAGTTTTACATATAAAATTTACAGAGGTGCCAAAGCCAGCCCTAGAGATCTTGAGTGATTTGTTATTCTGGGATAGAGAGTATTTAAGTGTTAGAGTAGCTCCAGGAGTGCACATCTGGTACTTCAGTTCAGCAAGCTAAAAATAACACCTGACCAAGGTAGAAAATATTCTGATGTTTGCTTCTGGCATTTGAACTCATAGAACACTCAACTCTCACACCAAACAAATTTTATATAAGCATTTTGCAGCTACTACAGGTTTACAGTTGTACAATGATGACAAGTCAGCCATCATCTCAAAATTTAAGAGGCAAGAGCACAAAGCTGTCTTCCTACCAGAAGCAGTACAAGGAATTCTTCCAGGACATGCTGCAATCCATAAGCACTGCTGGATGTTGGATGTTATGAAGGAAGTGATGCAACAGCCGTGTCTGTAACATGATTTGTTCTTTCCTGGTACCTTGATAAGGTTGATTATCACTTAGTATTCTTAAACACTGAGTAATCACTGCTCAAGCATAGGAACCACTCTAAGAAATACTACCGGGAGATGAAGACCTTGCCTCTGGATTCTGGCCAACAAGAGTCTAGCCTACTTAAAACAAATCCAGGGATTGGCAGATGGCATTGACTCCTCAGAATAACATCTTCCTCCTTTCAGGATATCACTACAAATATTGACAGTCAACAAGATGCTACATTCAGTGATATGTCTTGTGGGCATATATATGTATATATATGCACAGGCATGTATATATATATAAAACACACACATTTACTGCTATTACTACTATAAAGCATACACACATTTTGTCATGTGCTGCCCCTAAACACACTCCTACACATATAGAATCCTAAACCCAGGCAATATAGTGCTCCAACTCTTTAAAGAGCACACAGACGGAATACAGGAATTATCATCCATCCTGATAACAGAGCAACAGCAGCCCTAAACAGCTAAAATGAACACTCACTATACCCTTACCATATGCCAATTTGTTGGCATTTTTGCAGCATGAAAACAGGTTAACAGCACAATTACAACAAGCCTTTTCAAGGTTGATGTTTTGCATCGGGACTGCAAAAAAACATTTCAAGAGACAAGAAAGATCTTATCCATTTCCCACCTGCATAAGCAAAAAGATCCAGATCCTAACCTGCAGGATTAAATATAAACCATCATTTCTTCTCTTTGCCCCAAAAGACAGCACTTCAATTTGAAACTGGGGAGTAGTCAGTCGAGGCAAATAAATATCTTGAGGTTTTTCCTCCCTGCCTCAGAAAAGCACTAAATTCACAAAAAAAAAATTATTCTAAATCTATAGTATAGGGTTATTTCTGATTTTTATTTTAATTAGAAATACTCTTTCCCCATCAACCCAGTGAAGTGTGTTAGAAGTGACTGTGACTGTAAGGATGCAGGGAAGAGAGCTGTGAAATACCAATGTACAAAGCTTCACTTTGATGTTTATGTCAGACCACATATTCCTGTAGCCAAAACGTGGATAGCCTCTCACCCTCCACAGTTTACACATCATTCTATCTGCTTCCAGCTTGACTGTTCCTGGAAGTTCTGGTATGAGAAGATGTGGTGAGAATTCTCACATTTCCCCCAAAACACACTCTAGATGCCAAGCGTAGGCCCTAAGAGCACAAGATGTGTTGGGTTTTTTTCAAAAGAAAAAGCTTGTCTATCCAAAGGGATTTCATTTTAGGAGGTTCTATACCCAAAAGTCTTGTGTGAGCCTCTCACACAAATAAATCAAGCAGAAAGTCCAAGTCAAGCCTAAAACTCAAACACCCTTTTATCCTTAGGACAGATTTGTTCCAAGTCTCAAGACAGCCACTGAGGCAAAGTTAAGAGTTATTTTCTATAGCAGAATAGGAAATTAAAGCAGAAAAGTAAAATAACCTGATTAGAACTGGCCAGCAAGCTCTGGGGGTAAAAACAGACATGATGTGTCCCGTTCTGGAACCCCCAACATAAGAAGGACATGGACCAGTTGGAGAGGGTCCAGAGGAGGCCACAAAGATGATAAAGGGGCTGGAGCACCTTTCCTACGAGGACAGGCTGAGAGAGTTGGGGCTGTTCAGCCTGGAGAAGAGGAGGCTCCGGGGAGACCTTCCAGCGGTCTGCCAGTACCTCAAGGGGGCCTACAAGAAAGATGGGGAGAGGCTGTTCAGTAGGGCCTGTTGTGACAGGAGAAGGGGTGATGGTTTCAAAATAGAGGGAGGGAGATTTAGATTGGATATTAGAAGAAAGTTCTTTCCTGTGAGAGTGGTGGAGCACTGGAACAGGTTGCCCAGGGAGGTGGTGGATGCCCCTGGATCCCTGGAGACGTTCAAGGCCAGGTTGGATGAGGCCCTGAGCAACCTGATCTAGTTGGGGGGTGCCCCTGCTTCTTGCAGGGGGGTTGGACTGGATGACCTCTGGGAGTCCCTTCCAACTCTAGCTATTCTATGATTCTATGTCTGTATTTAGAAATCAAAACTTCACATGTTCAGGCTTCATATTTGAAGGCAGGAGACACTACAGACACATCCTTTGTGTATCAGTTCTTATTTTTTCTTGAGATCGCTTTTCTAGACACTCATTCAAGTGTCACTTAGATGGCAAATATTACCACTCCACCACTCTCCTTCAAAGCCCCTAACCACCTCATTCCCACTCCTCTCCCACCAGCAGTTACCTTTGAATTCCATACTAGCAGCATCCTCCAAGAGCTCCTCTTTCATATTGCTCAGAGTCTCGACGATCATGTCCTTCATCTCCTCCTGCTTGCGGTTGGCGATGTTCATCAGCGACTCGTACAGCTCGTTCTCCTTCTTGCGGGTGTACTCCAGCCTCTTGGGGGTGATCTGGAGGTCCCTCTGCATGTCAAAAGCCTGGTTGATGAAGATGTTCAGGCAGCGGCAGTGGACCTCGTTCAGGCTGGTAGCTGCCTCCACCAGGTGTTTGTGGAGCACCTGCCTGGAAAAAGTGCTCAGGAGACGGAGCTTCTCAAACTGCTCCACCAGCATGCTCTGGGCATCGGCATCCGGAGCGGGTGCCCCGCAGCTGCAGTGGGTGGTACTCAGGTACTCCAAGTCCAGCAGCTGGCAGTAAAGGGAGGACTTTTCGTTCTCGGGTTTTTTGGGTGAGATCAGCTCAACTCCTGATTCTGGCACTTTGAAGAAGAAAATGGGCAAGGAGAATTTTGCTTTGATCTCGCGCAGTTCGTTCTCATCTGAGGATGAAAGTTCAGCCTCGCTGATGGCGAAGATGACGACGGGCAGGACTTGGTTCACGTACTCCCCCAAGGTGGCTTCTGCTGACTGGAACCCACGACATGGTGCTACTACGACATCAACTTCCTAGCAAGTGAGGAAATAAATAAAAAGGATTTGTTCAGCTCCTTTTAACAACAGATACACACAGAAAATGCACTGCAGTTAACTCAAAGCGTAAGTCCAGAGACTTCAGAGCAGTTATGGAGTCTGAGACTCCATAACTGCTCTGAGGTGTTTGAATGTCTCTGGACTAACACGCTTTGTGGGCAGCCTGTGAAGGTGACAACAGCCTCTCACAGGGATGCAACCACACACAGTGCCTGATGACACCAAAACTTACTCTGTACAAAGTAGTGTACTCACATGCCTTTGAGTTTTAGCCCAGGTCAGAACAAATTTCCCAGGTAAGTGCAATAGGAAGCTGAATAGCTGTAATTCATCATCTTAGAGCTTCCCCATTTTGTGACAACCTCTCCCACTGATGTTTACCAGATCTGCATCTCTACGAGAAGTTCGTGCTGTTGGTTTTCCATGTAACTTCCAACAGGAGGAAGTACTACACTAGGCACTACTGCCAAAACAAAGGCAGCACAATAACCACCTCCAAAGAGTTCACAGCCAAAGGACAGACAAGGAGGAAGAGATGGCTGTGGCAAGCTTAGTTATGACTTTCTTCAAATCCAACCAAAACCTGAGAGATGTTTTATTTCCTTACTCCTCAGAGTTTCACTGCTTCGGTCATAAGCTGCTGCTGACATCACTTCCCTGAAGAAAAGGCCTAGTTTGAAACCTACTTCCTTCCCTTCCAAGGAATTCAGGTCTGGATAGGAGAGAACAGCATAGAATTGCTTACATCACTCTACTAAACCAAGGAAAGAAGACGTCAAAGGCTGTGAACTGAGGATGGAATTTGAGTGCCACCTTCCCAACCCATAACCAAGGACAATAATTAAGAACTCTGCAATCACCTTCCTACACCAGAAAAATGAACAACTTGACCCACTGCTCTTAGAGCTCACAGGTTCATTACTGCCTAATGAATTAGCCCAAGGCTCATTACTGCCCTGGGACTCACAGCACTGGACTCAAACCTGTCTGGCACACAGGAGGCTGAGCTGAAGGGGATATGCAGTGCCACAATATTCACCAGGACAGATGACTCAACGCCAGCAACTGTAAACAAAGGAGGAAGCCAGTGCTGTCTCTAGGAGACAGGGAGAAAACCAACACACATACATGTCTGCAACCCAATACAGAATCCTACACTGGTCCTTCTGTTTCTGTAGAGGCCTCTGAGGCTTTTCCAAAGAGCATTAATAACATTTCTTACCAGTTTTTTTTAATCCTACAGAAGTTTAAACATTGTCTATGCTGCTTCATGCTATTAGGGATCAAATCTTCCTCTATGGGGAATACCTATGACTCACATTGGGTTCCTGAAATTTTTAAGCTGGTTCTCACTAGGTCACACAGCTATAAACACACTTGAACACTTCTGACAGAGCTGCAAGCATGAAATAGCTGCCAAGTAACTTCATTCATGTTTTCTTTAGCTAAATGGCCCTTTTTAAAAATATCAAAGCTTCCCAAATAGCAATCCAAGCACCAGGTACACAGTTACAGCTTCAAATACGATGCACAGACCCTGTCAACAGCAATACAAACTGACAGTTTAAGGAGAACACCACAGACATGCTCCATGGGCATCTGTGCATTCAGACTGCCAATGCCAGGACCACCACTGCATGCCCCACCCCAGGAAAAAAAGGTTAAAATCAAGGATCAAGTAGGCCTTGACCTACAATAAGATAAGTGGAGTCTCACTAGATGCATTTGGGGACCACTGAAATGTGCTGGTTTACTAAGTCAACAGATAATTCCTTGTTTCCAAGTCAGTTACAAAGAATTTTTGCTGCATCCCAAGAGGACCTCATCCTATTTTGCCAAGCTTGGGGCTGTTTAATCACTGTTTGCTTGTTAACTGAAGTGCTGAGAAACTAACCCAATTTAGTCAGATTTTTGCCCAAACTCCTACCAAGCAGATTATGATTGAAGGCCCAGCTCAGACTTTTTTCTAAGCCAATTTAAACACTCTAACTTCCAAAAATAGTCTGTGAATCACTAAAGTCTGACAGTTACTGCATTTACTACATATGTGAGCTAATTTCATTGCCTCCTTATTAATCCAAGATACATCTATAGCCCTAGATCCTTCTTAGAACTGTTTTTTTACCCTACACATACACACAACTCCCCCCACAAAATTTCTCATTTCTTGCTGGTTTATTCTGTTTCCATGGGGACCAGAGCCAGAACATTCAGTAGCTGTGAGAGAATCCCAGGTAAGAAAACTGAACTACACCTCTGGTCTCCATCAAATACCACTGTCCTGCACAGAAGATAATTGCTTTGATTTTGTGCAACAGCTCTGCACCCCACTTCTCCAGAGAACTTCCCTTTACCTCTGCTGGAAGGGCCAGCCTGAGAAAGCACATGAGGGCTACACACTCACCCAGTGATGCTCTTTCCTGACCATGAACTCTTCCCCTGTAAAAGATATATCACTGAGCCAGCAAGACTAGAAACAGAGAACTGGTTTCACCTAGCTGGAAGAATAATCACATGGCTCATTTTCACCATCTTCTACCCTGTTATGCCAGTGTTAAGGGACAGAGGAAGACTGTTCCAGGGATGTGATGCTGGTAGGTGGCAGGAACACCTCAGCATAGCCCAATGGACACTCATGGTATGTGTAAGGAAAAGTGTCTTGGCCAATGTCAAAGTTTTTCAGTTTCTTCTATTAAAGCCACAACCAAGCACATTAAAAATACTCCTAGGAAGGAGATCAGGGCACCTTCTTCAACATTTTAAGCAGGATAGGACATTAAAGTAAACACCCAGTATGTACTTAACCACATTCTTTGCTACTTGTAACAACTGCTAATTCATATGACTTCAATCACTGATGTACTACTTGGAAAAAATGCAACAATAAACCCAAACCAATTCATTTCTTCTATTAGAGCTCATAGAGCCATCCTGTATTTCATTCATTTTTCAGCTCTGTGAAAGCAGATTTCCCTACAAGCCCTGGCTAGAACTTTTCAGGCTGAGACTCAGTCTCATGAAGCACAAAGCAAGACAAATGCATGCAAATGCAAGCTCTCAGCCCTGTTATCCCCCACCCCTACCCCCCATTCACCTGTACCATCCAGACAAAAACCAATACTTCAAGGAAGTCCATTTCAGCTTCCAGGCACAACTGATAAGATTTAGGGAAAGAGCCAACTATTTACTCCCACTATAAATCCAATAATCTGTCTAACTAGATGGATTATTCCCCATGACCTACATGCATTCCTGTGCACGGTGATCCCCAAGGGATAGAGCTGCTTTGCCAAAGTTTTCTCCTTCCCTGATATTTTACATTATTAAAAATAACTGGTTTCACATACCTACTGGCACAAGGTAATGCTCTCACTGCAGCCAAACTTGTAAAAGACATTTTTGGCTCCCTCTTCCTCACCCCCTTTTCTGTGAAACAAGTTTTAATTAAGACATCCCTCAGTAACACAGAAAAGGATCCTGAATATCAGACTGCAGGAAAAAAAACCCAAAGAACAAACTTGGTGAGCTCCACTAGCAGTTCAATATTAAGAAGTGGTAGTTTCATACTTGTACTGAAACCTATTTAGTTACTATTTGGGCACTGTTAACTCACAAATAACTTAGCCTGAGTCAGGGCCAATGAGTTTGGAGTTAGCAGACAAGTAGCATGATTCAGCACTGCCTAAGAGCAGCCTGCAGTGTAGTCCAGGTGCTTGAGCCAGGCTGCACAGTCAGGCTAAGAGATGCTTAGCCCTGAAAAGCTGCAGAGCATTTTGTTTCCCATGTCCTGAAGTCCCTGACAGTTCCTCTGATGGATGCCAGCCTGCTGGAGGTAAGTGTTCTCACTCTGGGGAATTAGTGGTGTTTCAGCTGCAGAAATACAGATATAATTCTCACCTTCTACAAGCCAAACATCTAGTGAGGTGTTTCAATCTCTAGAATGTAAGGTTATTGTGAAACAACTTGTGAGCACTCTGCTGTTATGAGGAAAAACCCACACAAATGAGAATACAGGCATTTAGGTAACAGGTGGGGTAACATTTCCTTCCCTCTCTGCAAAAATGGTGTAGAGCTCCACCAAGTTATTTGGCAAATTTAAATCCTTAGGATCTGTACTGAATATCACATTGTCATCAAGCATGCAGTTATTACTAGTTTTGTTTTTAAAGTTCAGAAAAAAAAAAAAAACCAAAGTTCCTTTCAGAGTAGTTCTACAGACATGCAACTTTGGGTAATGTCCAAAACCCCCATCCATTACTGCTCCAGACATCCCACTGGCTCCAGAGGTCGTGTCCAGGTCTTGTGTGACCTGATCTAGGTGATCCTGACCAGGCAGGGGGGTTGGAGTAGATAATCTTTCGAGGTCCCTTCCAACTCCTGACATTCTGGGGCTAGAAGATAATTTACTTTAAAAGCTTTGTTGTCTTCTTGTATACTGAGCAGAGATGGAGAACACACATTAGCTGGAAGGGTGGAAATAAAACCAGCACAGTCAGGCTCCTGTAAATTAACAGGAATCTATCCTATCCCTAGCCCAACTACCTGTTGAAACACACACATTTTCCTATCAGCCTCTAAAAAATTTTGCTCTTCCTTTAGCCTCTTGAATTCATGTAAGAAATCCTTTAACTCCATCTAAAGCTAGCTGTGATTCACCCTCCCTCTTCTCCTTGGAAGAGCTTTTTATTTCACCAACCCTTTTCAAATGAATCTGAGTAGCTGTTTTCATCTAAGTGTCCTAAATATAACCCAAACCAGACAGAGAGATCTTTGTCACTCACATGAGAAATCTGAAAGACGGTTGTAAACTGCAGTGTGTCTGAACTGGCCCCTATAAAAATGTAACCAAGGAAAATAAATGTAAAGTTAAAATACTCTTTTATGGAGAGCACGGGAGGATTTTACAAGCAGAAGATCCAGAACAGGCACTTACTTTGCAGCACCAGCAGCTGAGCTGGTGCTCTCTGGGAAAAGTGGTGGATGCCTGACACCCAGTTTATGCAAACATGGCACTGCTGTTCTCCCTCAGCCGGTGCTGGAGGCCACCAACACCACAACACAGCATCGCCCCGGCAGGCTTCAATTCAGCTACAGACTGGGTTTGCAAAACATTTCAGACTGAGTAAGAGAGACTTGGTCTTCATTTTCTGCCTATTTACCATCATGTCCCGATTCACATGCCCAGAAAATAATTACTTTGAAGTTCTTGCTCTTACTCATATGACAAGAGATCATATTCTTCATACTAAAGCAATCTACATCTAAGAATTACCCATTCAGCTGCCAAACACAATGCTCCAGAGACATCATACTCAATAATAAAGGCTCACCATAAGATATGAAATGCAATGAAAGCTTACAGAAGCTGTAAAAAGCTACGAAATACAGCCCTCACCTTTCAAGATATCTGCTGAAAACCAAACTGCAACCAGCACTTGCAGAACAGGATCACAGTTTGTGGACAAGGAAAAAGTAAGTCATAAAGCACAATACTAATAACAGCAGAAACAGAGTGAGAACAAGTTCCCACCTTCTTGTTCTTAACACCTTCATTTTCCACTGACAGCATAGAAATGTAAAAAGCCACCCCCTCACATGAAGTCAGGTCATTTTCTCAGATGTTGGAATTAAGAAGCTATTTTTCTGACAAGTTCTTCAGGACAGAGATAAAAGAAGTACACATCCTTGTATGATGGCTACTATCAGACAGCAAAGCTAACTCTGAATGACCTCAAAAGTAAAGCTTTAGAAGACACCTGGAGGTACATCTGAGTAAGTTTGACTTCGGAGATGGATGGCACCATAGTGGAGGAACAGTAATGCTAAGAGTCAACACTGAAACAAAAACACATAAGCACAATGATATCCAATTAAAACCTAACAACACACTTCCAGCTTCTCTTTAATTAAAAAGAAACCCTATGTTTGAGAGTTTACACCATTAGCTTTTTTAGGGAGCTCTAAGAGTTACATCTGTTTGCCACGACACCTAGTTACCTTGAGTAGTGTGTACGGCAGCATGACCTCCAGCTCGGCTATCCGGTGAGCAGGATCTTCACTGTCCCCATGAATTTCCAAGTCCTCCTCTGGAATGGTGTCCCAGTGCCCCCGGTGGGCTGCCATCATATGAACCAGTTCATACTGCTCAGGCAGCGCTAGGCTGACCCGTGTTTGTGTGCCGTGCGTGAAACGGATCCGGCGTCGCTTACAGTTCTCCTCGTTGCTGATTTTGGTGGTGGGGAGCAGCTTATCACCCAGCAGGGTGTTGAGGAGCTGGCATTTGGCATTACAGTTCTGGCCAAGAATGAGAAGGCAAGGGTGCCAGCTCACAGTCCTCTGGAGATGCTCTTCCTCGTGGTGAGGGAAGGAAATGAAATTCTGCCCTAAAAATTGAGGACACACTGTGTTAGGACAGGTTGGCTGAATAATAAGTCTCATAGCCCTGAGCCAGCTGAATCCAAAAGTTCAGACATTGCTGCCCCACAGCCTGCCAAGAAACCCACAGAGCACCAAGAATTTGCTTATGTAGCCTGAAACTAGTGTCAGCAATTCAGGTCTTCTACTGCACCAACACAGAGGTCCACATTAGGCAGATTCTCACCCAGTGTAAGACAATTTGTTATAATTCCCCCACTGATTTCCCTGGGAAGCATTCAGAGAGCTTGCCTCAGCAGGTTAGCGAAGAGTAATGGGTGACCCTCAATGTCAAGAGGAATCTGCTGTCAAGGTTGAAAACCAAGGGCTAGTTTTGCCTTGGGATGGAACAGGGTATCCCTGTGCTCCTGAGTTGAAGGAGGCCCACTGGGTCAGTAAGGCTAACTCTTCCCAAACTTGGATGCCTTGGCTGTACAGAGTGTTCCTGTCACATATCAGAAATTAATTCAATCAACTATGAATCAGTGACAGCTCCACCTACACACTTAATGTCAAATACTTTATATCTACCAAAGCCTAAGAGTATGAGTGCACAAGCTTGCTGGCCAGACCCTGGGAGCATTGACATTAAAGCAGCAAAACCTCCCCTCTAGCCTCAAGGAAAGATACTCTTGGAAAATTCCTTCTCTGCAGGAAGCAGACAAGACCAAGTTTGCTGAGACACGGTGGCAAAACCAGTAGCCTTTTGCTATGATGGAAATAAAATCACAGCTTCTAAGGGAGCTGTCATGCTTTCACCAGCCCAGGCAGAGATGAGCCCAAGGGAAAGACACCCTTTGCAAGCAGGTGGATGGTTCCTAAAAGACAGTAAGAAAAGGCTTCACTCATGTGAAGTGTGATGTGAAGTGATCATGTACATCTTTCCAACCTCTACAGCTGAACTATAGTTTGCCAGATATATTTACTAATTTCAAGGACAACTTTTAAGCTGCAAAAGGAAATTACTCAATGCCTGTATCTTCTTCAGAGTAGCAGGTCTCCCCATAACCATTCTCCTTATCCACATTCCACGTGAAGCATTGGTTGTCCCATCCCACTAACCAGTCTCTTTGTATTCTTAGCCCATGTTGCTGCAACTCCCTGCATCTGCCTTACTCCATTACTTGCCTCAGTACTGAATTTAGCTTCTGTACTCTTCTGCAAGTCGTAAATAACAGCTTTTCCCACGCTTAGTCATCTAAACTGGAGTCTAAGCAGCTTTGCTTTACCTTATGCATAGCAACAGAACAGTTCTGGCAGTACGGAAAAGACGGATACAAACTCCCCATCTGCTGCACTCCAGCACAACCCTCACCAGCACAAAACAGCTCGTGCCTCACCACAGCCAGAGCTGGCCCATGTTCCCACATCTCAAGGCAGATGGCACCCCAGAGGAAATGGCAAATGGAAACACCAGTCCCCCAAAGAACTGCCAAATACACCAGCTATAAACGAGTACAATCGCCCTGGTATCAGGCAAACTGACAAGAATCAGGGGTTAAAGACAGACTCAAACACAACACAGCAGATAGGCACTAGCAGGGATTCTGTAGGGGAAGGTCCTGTTTCACCAGGGCTATTAAAGTTCTTTTAATGAGTCATGTTCTGGCATCCAAAATTGTTTCAGCATCTCAAGCCCCAAGAAAACAAGATACTCTCATAGCAGGATAGTCCTCAACGCTACTAACTGCATTAAAGATACAACAGCTACTCTAATCCTCATTCTGATAGCATTCATTCCTTTGTTTTAATTAAAGTCATGCAAATTAGGAGCCAGGCCACATGTAGTTGGCTGCTTCTTCAATCCAGTTTAGGGCTTCTTTAACATCTTGCCTAAGATTCACCTTTTTTTCAGATTTAGAGTCTGGAAATAGGACTCTGGAGAAGATCTCTCCATCAGAAGAGTCCTTTCATCCCATCCAACACTAAGTGGAACACCTCTCCCACACCTCTGCCCCACACAGTCCAGGACACTGATCCCACCTCATAAAAAAACCCCAAAACCAGCAGTTTGGCAAAGGTTAAGAGAGACATCAGTGCTTGAAGCATGACTCTTCCTAACCATTTCTTAAACGAGCCTTTCAAGATCCACAGCCATAGCAGAGTGGTCACATCAAGTGACTGAAGGGCAGAATCTGGCTAGCAGCTCACAAAAGATAAAAAAATAGCAAAGCCCCACAAATAGCACATTTAAGCCTTCATCTGCAAGATAAAGAATTTCTTTGATCTGCTCACATCTATTGAAAACTTCAGCTGGAATTCAGGCTCACTCTTCAGCTACCAAGCATGAAAAAAGCAATTCAGCAGGCACTGCACAGGCCACGAAGCTTTCTCCACACAGGCTTCTGAGGAGAAAAGATGAGGCACATCCTCTCCTCGGACTGGGTGGCCTCTGTATTTATGGAAGCCCAGTGCCAGCACAGAGGATTGAAATACAGCAGCTTAGCTGCAGTTACTGAAGCATGGAGGGGATATATAAATATATATATAAATACTACACCTTAAAACACCTCTTCTCCTTTCATGCATGCAGCCTCCCCACGATGAGTGTTTATTCAGCAATATTAGTACAAGCAGTATCACTAACATCTAGGATTATGCCATTGTACTCCAATACTCCAAGTACAAACCAACAGACTGGGCTGGGTTGGAAGGGACCCCAAGGACCATCGAGTTCCCACCCCCCTGCCACAGGCAGGGCCACCAACGTCCAGGCCTGGAGCTGGACAAGGTTGCCAAAGGCCCCATCCAACCTGGCCTTGAACATGTCTCTGGGCAGCCTATTCCAGCACCTTACCACACTTTTCATAAAGATCTCCCCCCTGATATCTAACCTAAACCTTCCCTCCTGTACCCTAAACCCATTCCCCTTTGTCCTGCCACTACCTACCCTTGTGAAAACCCCATTCCCCTCCTGTCTACACAAGTCCCTCCTGCAGCCTTCTCTTCTCCAGGCTGAAGAAACCCAGCTCCCTCAGCCTCCTCGTAGGGCCTCCCTCAGCTATCCTCACAGAGGAGATGCTCCAACCCCCTGATTATCCTTGTGGACCCCTCTGAACCCTCTCCAACAGCTCTTCTTGAATCGAGGGCTCCAGATCTGTACACAGTATTCCAGATGGGGCACATGATGTACAAACCTAGAACCAGCATTAGTTTCAGCCCTATCACAAGGAACCCAGAGCACCACCAAGACACCCAAGTGAAGGCAGCGGTCCCACCCGTTGCATGTGTCTACCCCTGCGTGTCTTACAGTGACTGTGAGGTCTCAAACTCATGAGCTGTTACTCATATTCATGCCATATATTACTATTCCTACACCCAAGAGTAAGACACAAGAGTAAAATACACACATTCAGCACTTAGGAGGTGACACCACTAGCCCAAACTTGAGCTGGGAGGAATATGACCTCCTGTGGTACCTAACAAAGAGGAGATGTAGAACATGTTTGCTGAAGAGATGTAACGATACCCCCATGCCTATCTTTGTGACAGGACTTTTCCCAAAGATATTTTAGCCAGTGCTCCACACTGTGCCCATGTCCTGAATCATTTGGAGACATGTGATAAACACTTCAAAAAAATGGCTGCTGGGGAGTCCTTAAGCGCGTGCATCCAATTAAAGACCCTTTGATGAAAGGAGGCCTGTGCGAGAACAAGGACCTCTCTCACCAAGACATCTCAAAACTCAGTCAAACACTCAGCAGAAGAACTTTAGGTTGAATTTATGGAATCCATAGAGGCCCTAAGCATTTACTCATCCTCTTTTCAAGGGAGATCATCTACACTTGTCTTTCTATTCTTTTTTTTTCCAATAATCCATGAGGACAACAGTGCCTAAGGCCAGACCCTCCTACTTCTTATTGCAAATAGTGAGACTTTTCATTAGACCCTTGCTTTTCCACAGTGCTGCTGATGACTTGCAGCATGCTGTGACCATGATGAGACTTATGATTAGCCCATCTGCACAGCAGTGTTAATTCCAGGATAACACACAATATACCAACAGGAGTAGTCCTTACTACATTACCCCCACGGTCTGCAGAACCAAGCTCTGTCTTCTGCTTCAAGTGAAGCTCGCTAGCAAGTGCCCCCTCCCCATCTATTTGATGGGTTATTTCACAAGTGCCCTCCCTACACCTTAACTAGTCTTATAACCCAGCTTCTCTGGTTGACACACTTAACTGTACTAACCATTTAAGGATCACAGAACACAGTCACATTTTAACCAGGATATATACTCCTAATAAATACAGGATCAAGATGAAAACTCCAAACTCTGGTTGTATTGGATCATAGAATCACAGAATCATAGAATTTTAAGGCTGGAAATGACCCCTAAGATCATCCAGTCCAACCATTAACCTACCGCCACCAAGTCTACCCTTAGACCATGTCCTCAAGCACCGCATCTCCCCGTCTGTTAAACCCCTCCAGGGATGGGGACTCACCCCCCTCCCTGGGCAGCCTGTCCCAATGCTTGAGGACTCTCTCAGGACAGAAGTTCTTCCTAAGATCCAACCTAAATTTTCCCTGGCGCAGCTTGAGGCCATTACCTCAAGTTCTGTCACCTGTTACTGGGGAGAAGAGACCAACCCCCACCTCACTGCAACCTCCTTTCAGGGAGTTGTAGAGAGCAATAAGGTCTCCCCTCAGTCTCCTCCAAACTAAACACCCCCAGCTCCCTCAGCCTCCTCGTAGGGCCTGTTCTCCAGACCCTTCACCATCCTCGTTGCCCTTCTCTGGACACGCTCCAGCACCTCAACGTCCTTCTTGAAGTGAGGGGCCCAGAACTGAACACAATACTCGAGGTGAGGCCTCACCAGTGCAGAATACAGGGGGATAATCACCTCCCTGCTCCTGCTGGCCACACCGTTCCTGATCCAAGCCAGGATGCCATTGGCCCTCTTGGCCACCTGGGCACACTGCTGGCTCATGTTTAGATGTTGGATGTATTCATCCAACTCCTGTGAAATACATTTATGCATAGAGTCACCAGGCTACCAAGCCCCACATCACACACTCATCAGGGTAACACCATAGCTGTGACTCCAAACTGGAGATGCTGTGGAGGTTCAGACAAGAAGTACAGCTCAGTTTACAGAAACTTCACAAATAAAGCAAGAGAAATACAAAAATCTTTCAGATTCCTAGGTCATGGAGCTCTTCATTCTGTGCATGAAATAATTTGAAAACAGCTACAATCAGTAGATAGCAGGGGTGCTGGTCTTGTTTAGTTTGGGGTTTTTTTTGTTTCTTTACATATTTTTGTGAAATCTGCTACCAAGTCCCTAATTAAGGTTTTCTGTCTACACAAAGTCAGTTGAAAGCACACTAACAGCACAGCAAACAAAAAACTGACAGACCTGTGCAGACTACAGCTACAGAATTGTCACAGTATTTTAAAACATTCTTAAAAAGCCCATTCACAACAAAGTCAACCTAGAGAAGAGACAATATTTTGTTGACCACTTCAGAGATGTGGACAGCACAAACAAGACTTTCTCCCTCATAAGCAGTAGCTGGAAGGCAAGTATTATTTTTTTTCCCCTTGAAGTTATTTTACTTCTCTTACTATGAGGAATAAGCCCTGGTACTAAGGCCAGAGAATGAACATTTGGTCAATTACAATCCTTACTGGCATACACGGCTGGACACCCTCCTGAGCAGAGCAGGAAGGTGGGATGTAAAAGCACATTCATGTTTGCTCCTCTGAGTACCTGACCACGACTGACCCAGCTTACCTGAAAGGTCAGCAGCTACTACTCAGCAGATCCTGAGGACTGGCTTTGGAGTAACCCAGGCTGTACTTTCAGTTGCTGGAGTTGTGTTGATTCAAAGGGCAAGTTACCCTCCGACGTCGTTATACTGCTTCACAGGTGCCTCAAAAGCAAACCCCTTCATGTTTGTTTTGTTTCCAAGACATCTACATTTACTTTCACCGTTTATTTTTCCACTTCAGTTGTGGGCAGTAAGTGCTCCGTTCACTCAGTTTCCCAATCCCTTGGTACTTCACACAACATTTGCATTCATGCCCCAACACACTGCACAGCACTGCAAAAACCTACAGAGCTGTTGGCTCAAAATTCCCCTGGCTTTGACACCACCTGAAGCAGAGTCAAGGAAAAAGCCATTTGAACACAGGGAAAACTCTGCTTCTTAAGCCCTCTGACCTTCCATTGATCTCCCTGTGTTAGATGGGGGGGAAAAAGCTTTATTACCAGGCACTGAGTTTCAGGCAGTACTTGAAATGGACAATTCAACTGAAATTGGACAGAAACAAGAAGCTTTGTCCAAAGGTGGTTATTCAGACAATAACACAGCACTTGGTTTTGGGCAAAAGCTTGTGTCTTCTTGTGTTGTAAACATCATAATCATTGGTTCACAGTTACTTTGCAGCTGACTCATTTAAGAGGACTGACAGCCTCCATTCCTTTACCAAACCCCACTCTTCATCCTCTCCCTTCCTCTTTCCATGTTTCTCTCTAAACTGCTACCACCACTTCCCACCTTCTAACACAAATCACATTTATTCACTTGCTCTGTGCCTCATATAGGACACTTCACCAGTTTGAGAACTACCAACAGAAGACTTATTTCTCAGAACAGTAACTGTTATACAACCTCTACAGCCTGAAATCCTGAGCCAAGAGTCTATGCTGTTATTAGTTTGCATGAACAAGCTCCGAAGCAGCCAGCCATTCCTTGAAGTCCATAACATATTCAGTAGTAAAGTCAAACTGGGTCAATGGAGGTATTTGAAAACTGGAAAGTTTTAAGCACTCTGTTTTAGAAACAGGCAGGATATTTGATGGAATCTGTATCCTATGATCATTTCATTGATGACACATCCACATCTATGAAGCTCTATAAGCAGATTTATGAAGATAAAACTGCATTTGATTAGCAAAGTTTTATAAGTAGCCAAAGAGAAGCTCAGCTCCAGTGGAGCACTACCATTCAAGCAGCATCAAGACCCACAGAAAAACATGTGCAACCAGCTAGTTCCAACTTCTTGAAAGTCTCTACTCCAGTTTACATGGAGCACCACTAGCTTCACACAGACTGGCAGAAGAACTGAAGAGCAACTTTCAAATCAGAATTCTAAGCACAAGGCAAGCATGGACAAGTAGCCAACAGAGATGAGTCATAAGCCACTTTCTATATATTTAACATCACTCTAAACTCTTCTCACAAAACAGTCTTACAGAAAAACTAATTCAGCACGTGGATGCAGGAGGGCTCCCACCAGCAGCAACACTCACCAACAGTGACAGATGAGGATAAAGCTGATGAATAAAGCATCTCACAGTGTGTTTGTTGTGGAGTTTAGGCATCAACCCCACAAACCACCCGCTCTCAGGTACCCTATCTCCTTACCCCCACCCCAACTTCACAAAAACACATGTGTTAGGAAGGTGGGCTCATCCCCCTGACAGCCCCCATCACCCACTCACCCTTTGGCCTGCTCCCTTCACCCCACGAAGCCTCCCACACTCCCACGGCACCCCATTTCTCCACGAGCACACACACCCCTCCATTACAGATTCCACATTCCTCTCTCGGGGCACCCTCCACTC
>VXBZ01006575.1:84869-99258 GCA_013399135.1 Heliornis fulica
GCGGGGGGCGGGGGGCAGGGGCTCTGCTCACCATCACAGCCCACGACCCCAGGCTGGGCTGAGCCCACCAAGGCACCACTCCTAAACCAGCTCAGGCAGCACATTCACACAGAATCCCAGAACTGTCAGGGTTGGGAGGGAGCTCCAGAGATCATCGATCCAACCCCCTGCCAGAGCAGGGTCCCTAGAGCAGGTCACACAGGTCCAGATGGGTCTGGAATATCTCCAGAGAAGGAGACTCCACAACCCACCTGGGCAGCCTGGCCCAGGGCTCCATCACCCTCACCATGAAGAAGTTCTGTCACACATAGTTTGGGAACCCCCTGTGGTCCAACTTGTGGCCATTGCCCCTTGTCCTGTCCCCACAGGCCACTGAGCAGAGGTTGGGACCATCTCCCTTTGTCTCCCACACTTCAGATATTGATAAACATTGATCAGAAATCAATGAAGGAAAACCAAAGAGCCCTCTGGGACCCACGTGATGGGGTGAGGGGTAGATGCCTTCCACCCACCTGGAGCTGGCTCAGCCTGGCTCAAAATGCCAGGCAAGAACATGTCCTTGGAAACCACTAACCAAACAGGACCTCAGCACCTGGGATGCTCCCAAAACCAACCCCAGAGATGCTTTCCAAAAAGGAGGTGGTTAAAATCCCAGATGCTCTGTGACCCGGACCCAAGGGTGCCACAGCCCCCTGCTCCACCCCCATCCCACCTCGGGCACCAGGACTTTGCCCTGGCTAAGCTGGATGCCCTGGGAGCAGCTTTAAGCACTTCAGTGTTCCTTAATGGCGCGGGAAGCACGCAGGGAATGCGCAGCAGGGGGCAAAGCACGCATGACCCCCCCCCCCATGCCCCCCTGTGGCATTCCTGGCAGGCTGCTCGGCCTCGCTGGGGTTGGGGGGGGGTGGAAGACACCTGAAATGTCTTTGCCAACCCGACTGGAAACAGGGAATCGATGCAGCACTACACAGAGCAATGAAACTGCTCGAAGTGCTGCAAGCAGAATGGGTAAAGCTGTGGGGGGGGTGTGGGGGAAAGGCCAAGACAACCCCTCCCAGTGCACACCCTGAGTGCAGGTGGTTGACCCAACGTAAGGGATACACCAAGGTGGAGTTCAGCACCCTGCAAAAGCCCATCCCAGCACCACCCCCTTCCCCCCCATCACCCCTCCCTGCCCAGCAATCACAAGAACCACTCGGGTCTACACTTGATTGGGATTTAATGGTCTTCTCAAGCCCACTCAGTGGGAAGGAGGGGAAGGGACACAGAGCCCGGCCAAGGGAAAGGGCCAGCAAACACAGGACAATAGTGCAACAGAGCCTTGATGTGTGGCACACGAGACAAGAGCACGGGGACACCCCCTCCCCCCCCAGCGGGCACACCTTCAGGCAGCCGTTAGGGAGCCAGACACATCCTGCACTGCTGACCTCCTACATCGAGCCAAAGGCAATAAATAAACAGGCAGTGCCTCACCAAAGGCACTTTTTTTTTCTCCTTTCAATATTAAAAAAAAATAATAATAATTAACAATTGTTAGGATCAGAGCACGTTCTCAGACGGGGTTTGGGTCAGATCCAGTTGGGTTTCTTAGCACAGTAGAGGGAAGAGCCAGAGAGGTTCAGACCCCACTGCCAGCATGGCCCAAGAGTCCAGCCAGGGCAGCCCCTCACCAGCACTCTGCTACATCTCCAGCTCAGTTGAGGTATATCACCCACCCCATCCATTACCTTGTGCAGCCAAAACAGCCAACCCAAAACAGTGCAAACAAAAAAAAAATATCCCACAACCCCTTAATTTCCACCCCCCCAATGAGATGAGTCAGTTTGAAGGGAAGGATGGCAGCAGGGAGATTCTGGGATCCCCCCAGCCCCTTCATGGGAGATGGTGCCTAGGTGTCTCAGGGCTTTGGTCCATTTAAAGTCCTGTCCCTGGGGCATCCCCCCAAAAATCCTCCCCAGCCAACACTGCTCCCACCCTGCCTGCACCCCCCACTCCTGCCCAAGGGGCACAACGCTGCCAAATAAATACGTGGGAAGTGGCTCAGCAGCGCCAGGCAGGGAGGTTTTGGCTCCCTCCCCAGCAGGCACCACCCCAGGGTGCCCTTCTAAGAGGTGCCCTCAGCTCAGCTTAGCTTCATTCTGATGGCCATGGCACGCTGGTAGACCTTAGTGACATTGTCACAGCCAGCCAGGGACAAGCTGCTCTCTCCCAGGGGACTCCGGCAATGGGTCACAGTCCATCGGCGCAGCCTGCGCCTTCCCTCTACCTCCTCCTCCTCCTCCTCCTCCTCTTCCAGGTGGAGGAGGCAGTCAGCCGAGACGCAGCCCCGCATGCCCCTGCCACCCTGGGGGACACGGGTGGGCAGGTCCAGCTGGTCGAAGGACTCCGTGGAGAGGATGCTGTCCTCGCTCACGGCGCTGGATGGGCGGGCGCGGGGTGCCTGGGGGAGGGGCACCTCCATGAAGGCCCCGAGGCCCCGCTCGGAGGGGCTGTCCGGCCCGGTGCTGCTGGAGGAGTACTTGCTGCTGTGCTTGAGGATGCCCTTCCTGCGGGCGGGGAGGCCTTGGGGGCCCTGCTCTGGGGAGGGGGTGTCAGTAAACACATTCCCATCGAGGTCCAAGCTCTTTGCATCCAGGACATCCCCAGACTCGCAGCACTCCAGGGATGAGTAATACCCAGACTCCCTTGCCGAGGGCTTTTTCAGTATTCCCTTCTTGGGCACGGCCGCAGGCACCGCTCCGGCGCCCGTGCCACAAGCCAGCACCCCAGAGGACAGGATGTGGGTGAGACCCACGGCAGTCACTTCATCCTCACCCTTCGCCGGTCCCATGGGTGCTGCTGGCAGAGGACCTGGGCCAGGCACCTTCTGCTCGCAGGAGTTTCTCTTCTTCAGGATGCCCTTGGGCCGCTTGAGAATGGACTTGGAGGGGTTCTCTGGAGCCAGGGCCACCTCCTGCAGCACGTGGGAGACGTCATTCTCCTTCTTGGACTTTTTGAGGGAGCGCTGCCGCTCCAGGGCCACACCGGGGATGTGCTGCTTCAAGAAGCAGCGCACCTTGGAGCCGTTGTCCAGGAGGGGCCGGGAGGAGCGACGAAGCCACTCTGCCACTGTGGCCAGCGGGGACTCGCTCTCCCTCAGCAGCTCTTGCTCCCCAACAGGCACTTTGTAGCCCCAGTTCACCCACCAGTGCGTGGCGATGTCCTCAATGGTGGCCCGGCGCTCCGGGTTCACCATCAGCATCCACCGGATTAGCCCACAGGCATCTGAGGAGGAAGCGGGTCAGGCATCAAAGGGAGCACAGTGCAGGGAGGAGGGACACATGGGATGGGGGTGGGGAGGGGGTGTCTGCCTACCTGACAGCTTCGTGGGCTCCCGGTAGTCCCCGCTTGTGATCTGCTTGACCAGAGTCTTGTAATCGTGGCCATCGAACGGCATCGTGCCATGGACCAGGATGTAGAGGAGGACACCCAGGGACCAGCTATCCACCTGTGGGAGTGAGACACGAGCCTGGAAGGTGGGCAACAGGACCAGGCTGCCCCAGCTCCCTCCCCAGGACCCCCTCCCCTCATCAGAGCCTGAGCAGCAGCAGCCACAGGGGGAAGGACAGAGCATGGGGCAGGACCCACCACCTGCATCCCATCATGGCCACCTCGCTGGGGCTGCCACACACTGACCACACAGCACTTGGGCTTAGGAGACCCATTTCCCCAGACCACACAGGTTGGGCTCTGCCTGTGACACTCCCCATGGAAAAGAGCCAGCACTCCCCTGTGTCCAAGTGGAGAGGCAGCAAGACACCCTGTGAGGTAGAACAGGCTGCCCAGAGAGGTTGTGGAGTTTCTTTCTCTGAAGACATTCAAGACCAAGCTGGGCACGTTCCTGTGTGATCTACTCTAGCTGATCCTGCTCATGCAGGGGGTTGGACTGGATGATCTTTCCAGGTCCCTTCTAACTCCTGACATTCTGTGATTCTGTAGGAACTGAGGGATGACCCACCTCTGGGCCCTTGTAGGGCCTCCCGTTGATGATTTCAGGAGATGCATAGAGAGGGCTGCCACAGTAAGTCTGCAGAAGTTTGTCCTGCTGGTAAACGTTGGACAAGCCAAAGTCTGCAATCTAGAGAGAAATGTACAGCTGTAATCAAGCAGTAAAGCGCTCTCCTTCGCACGTGGAGCGGCATCGCACCCGGAACTCTCCAGCTACAAGCCTGGCTGAAACCAGGGCTGCCCTTGACACCCTGGTCCTGGGTGCTCTGAGTCTCCCCAGGGAGAAGCAACCTGGCTTTCCATCCCTGAGGCTGCTCCTGTTCCTCTTCCCATCCCAGAAAGCTCATCCCAGGCTGCCCTGCGGCTCTGCCCCTCCAGCCCCATCACCGGCACGCCGGGAACAGAGGCAGCAGCAGAACTGTGGTTAGAGGGAAAGCTTCTGGGCTCTCCTCCAGCTCATTCAGAGCCACACGAGGCTGTTCCAGTCCCTATCTGCTCCACCTAGCACACAGGCACTCATTATCCTCAGTACAGCCGGCACCCCTCAGCAAACAGAAGGAACGGTCCCTGCTAGCAAACTCCCAACTGCAAAATTACCCCTGAGTAATAAGTAAAGCAATGAATAAAGCAATGAATAAAGCAATGAATAAATCCCTGCAGCCTGTTTATCACCAATTCCCAGCTATGGCCATGCCCTTCCTTCCCTTTCCTGGCCAAAGGGAAAAGGGCCACTTGGGGCAAGCGGAACCAGAAGCTGCCCTGCACGTCCCTCTGCCAGCCTGGTACATAAGAGGACCAGGACCTTCCCTGGGAGAGCCCCTTCTTATCCAGCCAGTCATGTTTGGACCTCAGCATTCAGACTTTGCCCTCTTATCAGCACTCAGATACACATTACAGCTCTCATTGGCAGCAGAGCGGCTCTGCCTCTGCAGCCTCTCTCACCCAGCTGCTGGGCACAGGCAGCAGGGCACAGGAGCCCTCCTGACTGCCCATCTCCTGGGCAGCAGCACTGGAAGCTGCTGCTGCCAGTGGTCCCAGACCTGAGAGACATGTCCCAGAGCTGCTAAGAGAGAGCCACGTGCCCTGGGAGGACCAGGGTGCTAGAGCCAGCCCTGTCCACCCGCGCTGGGCAGCATCCCTTAGACCCCTTTGCTGGGTGACACTCTAAGCGTGGCTAAGCTCTGCCAGTTTCTCACCTTGATGTTCCCATTTGCATCGAGAAGGATGTTCTCCAGCTTAAGGTCCCTGTGAACGATCCCATTCTGTGGAAGGGAAAGGAGAACCAGGTTAATTTACAGCACGTTTGAGGAAGGGCAAGTCAGGCAGCGTGGGGAGGTTATTGCTGCTTGCCAGTACACAAACAGGACACAGCAAGGAGCGATGGCAGCAAATAACCCTGGGTGTATGGATGAGAACAGGCTGTAAACCACGTCCTGACATGGGTGCTACCAGCTCACACTGCTCAGGGGCACGAGCAGGGTGGCACCCTGCACCGTCGCCCTGCGCCTGGCGCCGGGCTGGGCTCCCGCACCCTCCTCAGCCACACACCTCACAGAGCAGACAGTGCCAGGTCCTGCCAGGGCACAGTGGGCACAACTCTCCACTTTGCTGGGACCTGCTGCTGCCCAGCTAAAGAAGACTCCAGTTTTCTTTGGACTCAGGAGGTGTCCTGCAGCCCGCCTTCATGCCAAGGGCACGTGGGTACCCAGGAGCAAGGTGTGATGGGCACAGCCTTAGAGCATCCTCTGGGGAGAGCTACAGGCTCCAGGGTCATTCCAGGGAAGGCAGGTCTCGTCCCACAGCCCTGGACAGGACCCCAGAGGTCCACAACCCTTCCAGGGGACAAGATGGGTGACCCAGGTCTCAGCCCTGGCACCAGCCCTGGCCATCTCCTTCTGGGACTCAGCAACTCCTCAGCAGGGTTAGTCATCTCCACACCAGAGTGGCAGAGAGCCAAGGTAAGGACTTTCCAAAAGCTGCTCAGGCACTGCCCAAAGGCTGCCACACCCTCCAGATAAGGGGCAGGATTAGCCCCTTCCCTGAGAAAGTCCAACAGCCACAAAGCCACCCCTGAGCTCCCAGACCAGGCCGAGCTTTTCCATGGAGCATGAGATCCATTCCCTGCGGCCCAGAACTGGCCTTGCCAAGCCCACAGGAGCTGATGCCTCAGTCCTGGCCCAGGCAGGCGGTGGGAAGGACGGTGCTGACCCACCTTATGGCAGTAGTAGACAGCTGACACGACCTGCCGGAAGAAGTGACGCGCCTCCTGCTCTGTCAGCCGCTGCCGCTCGCTGATGTAGTCGTACAGGTCCCCCTTGCTGGCGTACTCCATCACGATGACAATCTTGCTGCTATTCTCAAAGACTGTGTGGAGACAGGGAGCCACAGGGCATTAGGAGGGATGCTCAGAGCTAAGGGACTTCTTGCCTTTTACCAAGCACCTAAGGTGCTGCCCGCCCCATGTGCCCTTGGTCTCTTTTGCAAAGAGAAGGTGTCAGGGTTTCCACAGGTGCCTCCTGGTCAGAGAGGCATGGACACTGCCATAGAATCATGGAATCATCGAATGATTAGGGTTAGAAGCGAGTCCCAGAGGTCATCTAGTCCAATCCCCCTGCAAGAAGCAGGGACACCCCCAACTAGATCAGCTTGCTCAGGGCCTCATCCAACCTGGCCTTGAACGTCTCCAGGGATCCAGGGGCATCCACCACCTCCCTGGGCAACCTGTTCCAGTGCTCCACCACTCTCACAGGAAAGAACTTTTTCCTAATATCCAATCTAAATCTCCCTCCCTCTATTTTAAACCCATCACCCCTTGTCCTGTCACAACAGGCCCTACTGAACAGCCTCTCCCCATCTTTCCTGTAGGCCCCCTTGAGGTACTGGCAGAGCGCTAGAAGGTCTCCCCGGAGCCTCCTCTTCTCCAGGCTGAACAGCCCCAACTCTCTCAGCCTGTCCTTGTAGGAGAGGTGCTCCAGCCCCTTTATCATCTTTGTGGCCTCCTCTGGACCCTCTCAGACTGGTCCATGTCCTTCTCATGTTGGGGGTTCCAGCACTGGACACAGTACTCCAGGTGAGGTCTCCAGTGGGCAGGGTAGAGGGGGAGAATCCCCTCCACCTGTCCCATCAGGGCTGCTAGCCAAGTGGCCTCTGCAGCCACAGAGCACATGGGACAGGGCTCTGCATGGCCAGAGAGCGACTCAGACATGTGGGTCTTCACTAGATAGAGCCCTGACAAGGAGAAAGTGATGGAGCTATCAGCTGGCACAGCCCAGTGCCCTTCTGCACATTCCCATTGCTCCCAACAAGGCTCAGGCTCAAGCCAAGAGACCAAATGCTCTTTTCCTGTTTGTGGAAAGCTAAGTTGATATTATTATTTTTTTTTTTAGTTCCATGCACTCAGTGTGACTCAGACCCTGCAAACACCACACATGAACTGCCAATCTGCTTTTGTTTAGAGAACAGGAGGACTCTGGATACCACATGCAGATAACCAGGCACCAGCCACACGCCAGCACAGTGTGATGACGCCCAGGCAGCCCCGAGGAAGAGCACGGGGTACACCAGGTCTGCAGCCAAAGGACTTGGCTGCTTCAACCAACTTTGGTCCAGCTGGTGATTTGCTTCAAGTCTGATAATAGGCAGAACTTGAGAAATTGCCCTTTGTTTTGGTGTTGCCCCAACACCGTGAGAGCAAAGCCCAGTCCTGCCCACAAATCTAAGCCCAGCAGCACCAGGAGCTCTCCCAGTATCCTGTGGTTTGGTTTTCCTATGCTCCAGGTCTCTGGTACAGAGATTAGCTCCTGCCTCAGGCTGGGAGCAGAGCCACAGAGATTCCCACTGCTCCTGCTCTCGCTGCTTCACTGAACAGGCTGGGACAAGTACCCAGCACAACTGGAGCCACATGCAGCACTGAGCTTCATGGGGAAGCCTTGCCACCAGCTCCCACCACGGCACAGCCTCTTACTGGCAGCATCCCCAGGACTTCCAGCCTCCAAAGGCCATGAACTTTCTGAGACTGCTTCCCTCTCCAGACAGGAGGTGATGGGATGGGAAGCTGCTATTTCTGGAGCAAGTATTTCCCCTTGTTGATGCTCTGCATGCAGGAGGGGGAGCATGGAGGGGAAACCACAGCCTGGCAGCACCTGCTCTCCCTGAGGGTGCTGAGTCACTGGCATGGCACAGGCAAAACAGCTTCTGCTCCCAGCAGAGGGAGGAGAGCAGAGTGCCAACCACACTGCTGCAGAGCCTGCCTGATACCCAGCCCCGCAGGGGAGGCTCTGTTCTAGGATGCTGCTGGGAAGGGGAGGGCAGGAGAGGGCTCACCTTCGTGGACAGAGATGATGTGGGGGTGGTTGAGGGAGGACATGATCTCAATCTCTCTCCGGATATGGACAAGGTCCTGCTCATCCTTGATTTTGTCTTTCCGGATTGACTTGATAGCCACCTGCAGACAAGCACACATGCAGAGGGTCACCCAGCTGCCCAAAGCCTTCTGCAGAGCCAGAACCCACCCCATTCTTTCAGGAAAAGGCTCACAAGCAAGAGATTCGTAGATTCATAGAATTGTTAAGGCTGGAAATGACCCCTAAGATCATCCAGTCCAACCATTAACCTACCGCCACCAAGTCTACCCTTAGACCATGTCCTCAAGCACCGCATCTCCCCGTCTGTTAAACCCCTCCAGGGATGGGGACTCAACCCCCTCCCTGGGCAGCCTGTCCCAATGCTTGAGGACTCTCTCAGGACAGAAGTTCTTCCTAAGATCCAACCTAAATTTTCCCTGGCGCAACTTGAGGCCATTACCTCGAGTTCTGTCACCTGTTACTGGGGAGAAGAGACCAACCGCCACCTCACTGCAACCTCCTTTCAGATAGTTGTAGAGAGCAATAAGGTCTCCCCTCAGTCTCCTCTTCTCCAAACTAAACAACCCCAGCTCCCTCAGCCACTCAATTTTGATTGATGCCCCCCCCTCTCTCCACCCAGGCATGCTGTATCCCTGGCCATGCCACATGGCTCCACAGAGGCAAAATTGGAAGCTTTGATACCTCAAGACCCACTGCTGTGCATCAGCTAGAAGCTCCCCTTGCCCCCCACCGAGGGGAACCTGCTGCCAGAGGTCCCCCACACCTCCTCCCCCAGGTAGCACAGCTCCACGATGACATGCCACGGTTTACAGGAACTGTGTCCTGGGCTACAGGCGCCGCTGGACCGCAGCCAGCCCGAGGAATGTGACCTGCACACGTGACTTGAAAGATAACAACAACGTTTTCTTGGGGTCATGGAAAAGGAAAAAAAAATTTTTTAAATAAAAAGCAAGCACCAGTTGGGGTTTTTCTTTGCAAATACTTATTTCAAGGAACTGATTAGGTGGAGAAAGTTTGGCATTAAAGAGTAGATCCCTCCTAGGGTCAGGACTGTGCTCCAGCCGGGAGACCCAGTGCTGGGGATCCAAGCCGCCTTCCAGGCTCTCACTTGGGTTTTCAAGTTATCCTCTATGAGGAAATTGAAAGGGGAGGAGAAAAGAAGAGTAAGCACTGGAGAATAGATGCCTTCTAATCCTCTTTCAAAGGGACTGGCAGAGACAATGTGCTCCTAGGGTTGAATTTACAACTGAATCCAGCAGAACCTCTTTTTTTTTTCTTTCTTTCTGTATCAGACAAGAATGCGGAACAGCATTAATCCCACAAAGAGACCCCCACACACCTCCAGTCTCCCAGCAACGAGGAGGGGGCCACCGACACCCACCAGCCCCAGCTGCCAGCACAGGAGCGATGATCATGGCTACGCTGCACGGGAACCTCCCCCCGCCTTCGGGGGGATGCTCAGCCTCGTCTCCCTTCAATTTAGGGGAGTTGAACACCTCCCTCCTGAAGTCCCAGCTTGTCAAGCAGTGATGGGCTCAGAGCAAACCTCCTGCCCCTGCCAAGCAAGCCCTGTCACACCCACAGCAAGTCCCCAGACTCGGGGAGATCTTGATGCTAAAGCAGCGAGATCTCAGTGTCTTCATGGGGGAGGGACACGGCAATTTTAAGGGCTCAGGTGGGCACACAGAGCCCCTTGGCCCCAGCTCTGCTGCACTGGGCCACTCAAGGCCAGCACTGCCCAGTGCTAGCGTTGCTTCCCCAGCCTGGAGAAGTGTTATTCCAGTACCAGCCCCAAGGGTTGAAGCACCCAAGTGAAATGGACTCTGGCCAAAGGGAGTTCAGTAACCCAGGCCCAAGTTTCAGGGCAAAGCAATACACAAGGCACTTAATCGGTTCTTGAAAGCCAGGTATTTCTTTTATACCTGACTTTTATGCTAGGTTAGCAGGTTAAACTTTAACAGTGTTTTGCTCCAGCCCCAACTACCTGACCCCCACCAGAATGCAGGCAAAGCCTTTACACAGCAAGCCAGCCTGCTCCTGCCCTCCCAAATTCCTGCTGACCACTCATCTCCTCCCTGAAGTTCAACAGCCAGCCCAGCAGCCTCAGCATTTTGGGGTGCAAGCAGCACACTTATGTGCTGACCAAGATGCTCACAAGCATCCACCACTAAGCCAGGCCTCAGGGTAAGACCCACTGATCCTAGAAAGACAAAGCAGATTGGGGCATAGGAAGCCTTAAGAGATGCCAGTGGCTGTATTCAGCCAAGTGAAAGAGAAGCCAGGGAATTAGTGACCTAGTTGTCAGGGAGCAGGTTTAGGGTGCTGTCAGAGCCCTGGGGCTCTCCTTGCCAGGCCAGCTGCCTGCATAACTGTCAACACAATGCCCAGCAAGGGCACAGCACAGTTAGGGTCCACATCTCACACAACTGAGATGGAAACAGCTGCTCCATGTAGGGTGGTTTATCTACCTGTCAAACCCTGCCAGGATGGTTCATCCCTTGGCCATGCTGTCCTTCCTCAGTGGTGTCAAGAAGCAGTCTTGCTCCCAAACATCCACTTCCTAGAGGGGCTGGCAGCAAGAATCTCCCCTTGAGAGATAAAAAAGGATGCTGAGCAGAGACCTTATCACTCTGCAACTCCCTGGAAGGAGAGGGTGGAGGGTGGGAGTTATTGTTGGTTTCTTTTCCCCAATAAATAGCGATAGGACAAGAGGAGAGTCTCAAGTTGTGTCAGTGGAGGTTTAGATTGGAGATTAGGGGAAAATTCTTCACTGAAAGAGTGGTCAGGGATTGGACCAGGCTGCCCAGAGAGGTGGTGGAGTCACCATCCCTGGAGGGGTTCAAAACACATGTAGTCATGCCACTCCAGGGGATGGGTTAGTTGACATGGGTGGTGTTGAACAGATGGTTGGACTTGATGAGCTTAGAGGTTTTTTCCAGCCTTAAAGATGCTCTGATTCCATGAAAAGACCATGCCTGACCACCCTGGAGACAGGGACCAACAACTTCAGGGACACACATTGCCACAGCCTGACACCAGCAACTCCAAGAGACGGCTCTGCTGCAGGAAACAGCCCTGAGAAGTCCCACTGCCCAAGCCTGAAGAAGCTGAGAGTCCTTTCCAAGTCAAAAAGGCTTTTAATTAAAAGGGTGTTTTGGGGCAAAACAGGTATTTTCAGCAGCTGCTGAAAGATGCATTAAGCTACAACCCCAGGCAGTGCTTCAGAAGTTGTCCCAGATTGCAAGTGCAGCATTTCATGCTCTATGAAATATGGATTTCAACCCGCTACAGAAGAGCGCGGGGTTCTCCCCGTACAGGAGATCAAAAGAAGCTTTGCTGCTTTGGGGTGTTTCAGGTGCTGCCTTCTCCCAGCAGCACAGAAGCCTACAGATTCATTTCTGACAATGAGAGCAAGTCCCACTGGATGTTCCTCCTTTTTTTTTTTTTTTTCCAGGCTTGGGAACCAGGCTGGGACAAACAGCAAAGCCCAGATGCTGCCATGTGAACAGGTGCATATTTGCACCACCATGGCACATGTTAGTGAACCTTCAAACCACAAGACATAGGGAAAAAGAATAAAAAAAGAAGAACCAGCAACTCCCACCTCACCTGCTTGGTATATCAGGGAGTGAAAAATTTTCCAGGGACTGAGGAAGGCACTCAGAAGTACCCACCAAAATGGACAAACATTACTTCATCTCAAGCATTTCTAACCAGAAAACAAGATATTTTCAGACAAAAGGTGTTTGTGGAAGTCCCCAAGAATCCTTTAGCCATGGGAGCCTCAGAATAACAGACTGGTTGGTGTTGCCAGGGACCTCTGGAGATCACCCAGTGCACCAGCCCAGAGCAGGACCCCCCCATGAGCAGGCTGCACAGGACAGCGTCCAGCATCCTGGTGTTTGAATGCCTCCACAAATGGAGGCTCCCCAGCTCTCTGGGCAGCCTGGCCCTGGGCTCTGCCACCCTCCCAGGAAAGAAGTTCCTCCCCATGTTCAGGTGGAACTTCCCCACATCCAGTTTGTGCCCATCACCTCTTGTCCCATCTCTGGGCACCACTGAACAAAGCCTGACCCATCCTCCTGGCCTCACCCCTCGAGGGTTTATCAGCAGTGAGAAGATCCCCCTCAATCTTCTCTTCTCCAGGCTCAACAGTCCCAAGTCCCTCAGCCTCTCTTCACCAGAGAGATGTTCTCATCCCCTCAGCATCTCCACAGCCTGTTCTACCCTCCCCAGCAGCTCTCTGTCCTTCTCCAGCCATCTCCCCTGCGGTCCCTGTCTGGTTCGACACACCTTGCTCTGAGCTAAGTCCAGGCAGGCTGGTTAAACCAAAGAGGGACTAAACAAAGCTGAGCAGCAAAACAAAACAGTTCAATACTCAGTGCATCTGAAAGAGCCAGATAGTCATCAGCCAGAAGCAAAAGCCACAGCTGGAGCAGCTCCAGCTTTACAGCCTTGCCAGTAACGCTGGACCACAGAACCCACGAGGAGCAACCGGGGGAGGCAGCAGTACCTGCTCTCACACCTCGGTGTTTGGGAAGTGCAAGTCACTGAGAGAAGGTGCAAATAAAACCCAGCTTGGGATAAGCCTGAAGATGAAACCTGTCCGGAAACGCTGAGTACTACAAGAAAGAATCTGTGGGAAGAGGAGAGATTTGTGGTTAAGCCTCCTGTTCTGACATGGCCAGCTTGTCAAGGGACTAGTTAGTCCAGCCTTGCCTATCTCTAGCATTTATTGAAGACTCAGTGGCCTGCGTATTTAATTTGCTTTACAATAAGACAATGCTGCTAGACAAACCAGTCCCTGCTCCGAGGGGTTTCCATGGAGAAGGAAGTTTTCCAGACATTCAGAGATTTCCAGCACAAGCTTTGTTAGGTGCAGGGAGGAAAAGCCGAGACTTCTCACCCGTTGGAGGGGAGGGATCCTTCTAGGTCTGTGGGCGGAAGCAGCATTTCAAGGCCGATTATGCAGCAAAACAGCAGCTTCTCCACAATCAGATGGGCTAATGGAAAGGGCAGAACTGGCTCAATTTAAGAGCCCTCTCGTTACACAAGAAGACCTCTCCGAGGTACAGTTCTCCTTGTTGTGCTTCTGCAGCACATCAGTGATCCAGCTTCATGCCCTGCTCTGGGCTCAGCACCCGCAGGTGGACGGGTCAGGGTGTTAGGAAGGGCCTTCCTTGGGTCCCATCCTGTACCGCAAGGTGCTCTGGACCAAAATGGGGAAATCCCATAGAATTTCCCCCTTTAAACCCTTACAGGTTCCTAAAGGAATGGGGCTGCCAGGATAGCAGCACCCTACTTTTCTGGGGGTGAGGGTCTCCCATGTCTCCCCACACACTTCCAGCACGCCGGGTCGCAGAGGCACTTTGCTGATGAGGGGCTGAGATGCTGATGGAGTCAGCAACTCCATCAGACACCCAGCACCCGGAGGGGCTCAGCTTGGCCTGGGTGTCACTGCCCAGAGCCAGCAGGCAAAAGCCAGCCAGGAACCGGGGCAAGAGGAAGGGAAGCCCCTTCCTTCAGACTGCAGAGCCACGTTTGCCCTCGGCTGCCGGACACCTGCAGGTTCCTTTCGCCGGGAAACCCTCCTCGGTCAGGCGGGCGAGGGGAGCTGCAATCCCCCCACCCCGGGAGGGATGCGAGGCCCCTCCGGCCGAGGGCTGCGCCTTCCTTCCCGGTTACCGGCCGGGCAGAGCCGGTCCCGGCGGGGCCGCCGCGGGATGAGCCGTGCGGCTCAGAGCCGGGGGATGCTCCGGGGCTCCCCGGGGACGGGATGGGGGTGGGGGGCACACGGACCCTTACCAGCTTGCCGGAGCGCTCCCGGGCTTTCTTCACCTTCCCGTAAGCGCCTTTCCCCAGCGTCTCCAGGAACTCGTAGCGGTGCTTGAGGTTGTGTTTGTGGTGGTGCCGCTTCACCGCCTGCTTCTTCATCAGCGGCCGCGGCGACTTGATAACCCCCCCGGGCAGCGCTGCTCCCGACCCCTCCATGCTCCGTTCCGCCGCCGCCCGGCACCGAACCCGCAGCTCCAGCCCGG
>VXBZ01006576.1:0-65417 GCA_013399135.1 Heliornis fulica
ATATTTAAATAAATATTTAAATATTTTAATAACTCCACTGCCTCCCTGGCCAACCTGTGCCTGTCCTGTCACCCTCATGGGTGACAAAGGTGTTCCCTGATAGTCAGAGTGAGCCTCCTGTGAGTCAGCTTGTGCCCATTGCCTCTGGGAGTGTCGCTGGGCACCACTGAAAAGAGGCTGGCGCTGTCCTCTTTGTCAAAAAAAGTGTGTAACTCTTAAAACCCTGTTGTTTAAACTTCTGTTTAAACTTCTTCAACAAGTCTGCAAGCTTATTACCAAATATATAAGAAACTCTACATGCAATAATTATTAAAGGATATGTTAAACTTGAGCATCTTCTGATGGGAAAGTAAAGGCAACATTTACAAACAGACCTAAATGAGAAATTCATACTGAAAGGACTTGAAATCTGACTAGGTTGCAATGGTTATTCTGCTCAAAGAGGCAGAAGATCTTCAATTAAAAATGTTGGGAAACTTAATTTTATACTGGGAAAATTATTTCAGTTTTGACTTTGTGTAACACTGTGCAGAATAACCAACTAGCATTCTTCCTTGTAGTACACTGTTTTTTCTTAGATGTTAAGTCATGACCCTTTGTAATTCTCTTGGTGTCAAGCCCTGAGAGGTTCACAGCTTGAAGTGATACGGCTGCAGCCATTAAACCCCTGTTTTAATCTCACAATTGCTTTCTAGAATGCTTGAGAAGTCCATTGCTGGAGAAATTTGGAATAAGAACCCTTGATCAAAAATCAGGAAGACTATTATTTGAGCTAAAGTAAAATTACAGTGTGTGCCCCTGGGATGTGAACTAGCTTTGTAAAATCACATCACCAGGTGTTACAAGTGCTGTGAAGTAAACCAGAACTATTATGGCCACATTGTTCCTTTCCCCTCACTCTGGCTTCTTAGCTATTCTCAATTAATTTGAAAGCTTTCCCTGCCAAGTTGTTCTTTTCTGCCTTGCAGCTGAATGCACACTTCTTGATTTTCAGCATTCACTTCCCTCACAAACAGGTCATTCGCTGAAAGCAGTAGTCCATAAACGTCTTGGATCCACACCTACTTTTAGTTCTAAACTCCTGACTGAGCCTTTACAGCTTAATATGACTGCATATGCCAACTGAAGATCATGTGCTGTTTTTCAGAAGCTTCGGTAAGTTGATGAATTACTGACTGTAAATAAAGATTCCCAGACTCATTTTTTACATTTTGGTTTCAGTTGCTTTTGACTTGCTGAAGTAATACTTCATGATGAAAGTGCTTCCAGGAGTCAATATAAGAAAATTTATGCATGTCAAATGAATCCTAGTCATCTTTTCTTTGGGAAGGCGTGACTTTTCTCTAGAGAAGAACTTCTGACTTGTGCCAGAAAGTACTGACCTTTGCTGAAAGTCCTGTGCAAACCCACACAGATCTAAAGTCAGTCTGCATGTACTCTAAATTGACAAAGAAGGTTGTCACAGCTCAAGTCTCTGACTGTGCTGAGTGAACATGCTGCAGCATCACAGAGGGAAGTATGTTTACCTTCCCCACCATACAGTTCCTGGTCATGGCATTGCCAGCCCAACAAGCTAGCACTTCCCAGAAAAGGTGTGTTGACTAGTCATGGGAGCTGGTACCTTTGCCTCATTGGCAATTACACTAATAACTAATAGAACTATTTGTTACTTTAAAATCTGCCTTCCTAGCCTATTAAAACCTTTGCAGTCTTGGCTAGATTCCTGGGTGGACAGGAATGGTTGAATATGTCCCAAGAAAATTGCTTTTGCCTTCTCCCTTGCAACATGGAGTTGGAGAGAGAGCGATGGGCAAGAGCAGGAGCTATGTGGGTGGCTGCAGGGAGATGCCTACATGAAGCCAGTGACATTTTGCTTGGTCTTGTTGAGGAACTGAAGAATTATTTAACATCCCACTTTCACTAAGGCTTCACCACATTAGAACCATTTGTAAAATTTTGCTCCCCTTAAAATGTTATACAGTCTACGTGCTGATCCTTATCTGATCTCTAGGCTCTCAGTTCCTTCTCTATGGCCACCTTCTCTCTCTCAGAATTATCTTTTTGTCTCTCTGCCTGGACTTGCCGTACCCTTCCTTGCCCCTCTGCACAGTTAAGTTCCTTCAGGACCTCCCTAACAGCTTTGAACCTTCTGCTTTCCTCCCCTTCTATCACCAGATCCATTATAGTCCCAGTTAACAATCTGTTTGGCCCATTCTCCCAGCGTGACCGACCACACAATTGCAAGGCCCTTCTGTAACTCTCACACAAAATCACTCAGAATCACACAGAATGTCAGGAGTTGGAAGAGACCGGGAAAGATAATCTAGTCCAACCCCCCTGCCTGAGCAGGATCACCTAGACCAAATCACACAGGAACATGTCCAGAAGTCTCAGAGAAGGAGACTCCACAGCCTTTCTGGGCAGCCTGTGCCAGTGCTCCATCACCCTCACAGCAACAAGGTTTTTCCTTATGTTCACATGGAACTTCCTATGTTCCAGCTTGGACCCATTGCCCCTTGTCCTATCACTGGCCATCACTGAGGAGAGCCAGACTCCATACTCCTGACACTCACCCTTAACATATTTATAGACATTAATGAGGTCACCGCTCAGTCTCATCTTCTCAAAGGTAAAGAGACCCAGCTCTCTCAGCCTTTCTTCATAAGGAAGGTGTTCCACTCCCTTAATTATTTTGGTGGCCCTTCACTGGACTCTTTCAAGGAGTTGTATGTCCTTCTGGAGCTGAGGAACCCAGAACTGGACACAGTATTCCATGTGCGGTCTCACTAGGGCAGAGTAAAAGGAGAGAAGGACCTCTCTTGACCTACTAAAGGTCTCTTGACCTCACCTCCAAATCCTCTAGACTTTTTTATGGTAGTTACTTGGGGGTAGCTTCAAGCTGATCACTGGAACCGAAGTACCACAGTCCTTCAATTAATCCAGGTGAGTCACTTTTCCACTGAGCTCTGGTAACTGCCTGCTTGTGTGCACCTAAACCTTTGCAAACGTGAAATAAAACATACTGCTTTAAACTCATGAATGGGATTGCCATTACAATTTGTAATTGCTTCATGGTAAAGGTTAAGCAGAAGGATACAGTCAGTTGTGATGACTGTCGGGAGACCAAGAATTTATTTAGCTTCAAGGAAACAGTTTTTGAAAGACAGTTTATATGCAGAAGAGGAAGATTTTTCTGCCTTCTGTTTGAAGAGAAGTCACCTTTCTGTTCAGTATCTTAAAATCACACAGTCACTGACAAGGAATCCAGTTCATTCAAAGCTAGAGAATGGCAAAGCAGCATCTGGGCTAAGACAGGGAGAAACCTAAGAGGAGGAAGATGATGGAGTGGAGGATGTGATTGCTTGAGGTCATGAATACAAAGGCTAAGTCCCTGATAAGACAACCAAGGAAGAGTCTAAAAGTTGCAGAAAAATATGAGGAGGGAGTAGGAGTTTGTGTCTCTGTATAATTTTCAGCATTGCTAGAAGGTAGGTAGATGGGGATGATGTTGTGTATATGAGCCAAATGAGACTGGAAATCAGGGAGGCTAGTGGGAAAAGAGCAGGTGTGTTGGCCAAATCTGCCCCTTGGGATTAAGAGAAAATATTGGGATAGAAAGACAGTTTCTATAGTTCTAGAAATAAGATCAAAGTAACTGGAACAAAGAGAAGAAAATACATCAAGCCACTGAGATAAAAAATCATGTCTGTCATCAACAGCAGAAAGGAAGGCAGTAGAGTGGGATGCTAATGAAGCTAATGGGATGTTGTTCAGGAGAAAAAAAGGCAGAAATCAGTTGTGGGAGAAAGCAAGATGGACTGTGAAACAGGAGACTGGTCTCAGACTTCCAGAGTATAGGATATATAAGAGAACAGTGGCTAGCAGGAGGAGTGAAAGAGACAGCAAGGGATCTGCAGCAGGAACTGAGAGGTATAGGTGCAGGGATTTGAATGGTTAACCTGGATAAATTAGAACTCAGAACAGAGGTCTTAAAAGTGGTTAAGAAGACTGGGACTTGAGTAAAAGGCACGGGGTAGGGTAGAGCTAAAATTGCTACAAACCCAGGCAGGAGATAGCAGAGCCAGAAGTATGCAAAATTCACTGGAGCAGCTAAAAATGAACCAAAATTCTTGAGTCCCACCATGTTTTTTATGTACAAAACAAACTGGCAAAGCATGTTGCTCCCCTCCTGCGTGAAACCATACACAGAAAAATAGCTATCCATCTGTGGCTGAATGGAGGTTTGAGGTGCTAGAAGTAGATGTCCCAGTCTTTCTATGTATGCATGAAAGTATGACATACATTTTGATGCCACAGGATTGATTTTTCTTTTTGAAGAAAAAGTAAATTCAAAAACTGTGCACAAAAAAAACCCCAAAAAACCTCAGAAGAATTATGAGATTGGATGGCCAAGCACTTTCTGTTACATAAATCATCTTGTTTGTGCTTGTACATTGAGATTAAGTGTTTAAGGATTTAGAAAGAATCCTACTGTTTGTATTTTCTTGATCTTTACATGACAAAGTGCTGCAATGGGAAAACGGAGCCTATCATAACATTGTTTAGACTATTGTGAGATAGATCATAAAATAAGAAAATAAGGCTTTTTCCTTTGGAAGCACACATAAGGAATCCGGTCTTGTCCCCCAGATACTGAAGGCAGGATCAAGCTGTGATGAGTACATACAACTGTTTATCTTTTTTTTTTCAATATCACACTGCCATGACTCTGGACTTGGACAGGAAAACGCCCAGTCTCCACAGCTTTATGTGGTTCTGGCTATTTATAAGGCAAAACTCTCGAGTCAAACAGAGATTGGACGGCAGTGTTGTGGCACAGAATATGCAGCTTGTTGGAACTGGAGCCATATCAGGAGCTCATTCACATTAGGGACAAAAATCCTTGAATTTTGTATGCTAGAATATCATCTCTAAGGGAATCTGAAACCCTTAAGGGTGTTAGTGCAAAGTCTTTGAACTTCACACAAGCTGTAAGATAAAACTCACTATTCTAGAAAGCACTGCGGATAACTCGGTATGGTCATCTATTTGCACTGTCTTGGTATTAGAGAGCTCTGTCTATAACATTCATGCTGTATGGACACATATAAAAGTGATTTTTAGGAAGTCTTAAAAACCCATGTACTACAAGTATAAGGTTATTTACTAAAAATATTTGCATATTTAAAAACTACATACATTGCCATACACTACCCCACAAAGTTTTGCTGCTTTTTTAAAAATATCTTTCCTACACAGTTTGTAACCACAATAAACTACAGAAGTCTGAGAATAACTTGAAGTCACTTTTCTTCTCAGAAGTGATTTAGGATATTCTATGGACACAATGTACTATGTCTTCATCTTACCATTTATGCTGAGCATTTCTTGCGGCAGTATGGATAAAATGGGAATAGACAAAATCACTCTCCTGAGACATATGAACTCCAGATTTAACACAGCTTGATAATCAGGTGCACTGGAGTAATGTTCCAAAACAGCTTCAAAGCCAGTCACCCTTGCAGATTCTGAATACCTGTGGTCCCTTTTCTCCTCGTGTTTAATTTCCTGTCTCTTACTGAATGCGTGCTCTGTGCCATTGCATTTCAACAGCTCTAAAAAAATATCATCCCCCAGACCAAACCTTTTAAGTTTCTTGACTTGTCTAAAAACTTGATTCCAGAAACAGAGAGAGAAAAAGAATATAAACCACAACATTTTAAATAGCTTCCAGAAAAACATTTTTCTACCAGCTGAATCCAGTCTTCATTCTTGGCTGTTATCTCTCCTTCCTGATGTGTCTGGCGTAACAGAGCTAAAGTTTTTGTCTGATTTAGTCACTGTGACTAGTGCTGCTTCCTTTCATGTGAGCTATTCTAGCCTGCTTTGCTCTCCAGAGTTTTGCCTTCTGTAGCATACAATGCAGGTTGGTCTTTTATCCCAGCCTCTATTTGGCAGATTGTTGATTTTGTTTTTGTTGTTCTAATGGGCATCTTAATGGACAAACTGCTTGAGGAAAACATACCACAGAAAATGAATTAATTTGAAGAGAAACTGTGCCACACAGCAAATTGTATGGGCTGTTGCCTCAAAGAACATTACTTGCTTTCCCATGTTGGTTTAGAGGGCATATTTACATATGGTGCTTGGACACCTTCTTGTCAGTGTAAGGGGTCAGCAATTCCTGATCTTTTCACTGTAGGTGGGAATTTGGACACCCATGTAGTAATTTTGGGGTTAAAAAAAGGTAGCTATGGACTCCTTAAAATAGCTTAGGATTCAATATTATAGTGACTGTACTGTATGGAGAAACCATAGTGAGATGATGCTTTTTCCTGTGTAGTTGCAAATGTAGGATCAGTAACCAAAGCACTTGAGTCTCCTAGGAGGGTGTGTGAAATAAGAAACACTCACTGAAGAGTGTTTATACACTCAAATGATCCTGCTCTCATATGAAAAAAACCTGCTCAACAATATGAGCAGAGGCTTACTCTGCACATATTTTGTAAGAAACTACGTTGTTTGTAAGAAAGTACGTTTTTTCAACATAATACTGATTTCAGTGGGTCTGTTTTCAGAGGTTGCCACAAGGGATAAAGGTTTCCACTTCAAACTTTGCTAATGGAGGTTATGATCCTTAATCAGGGAAAGAATATGTCACAGATTCATGAGCAAATTCATTTCTGTATTATAAAGGACTGAGGAATGTGTTTGTTTTTTTAGAAAAGTAGTGTAGCAAACAATATTAACAATAGTTTTATGCAATAATTAACAATAAATTGATGAAACAGACTATAAACAGTCACTGTTGCATATTATTTTTTGCATATGATTACAACCTATCATCTTGCATGTTTATTGTACATTTTGAGAATATAAGTACTGAGTCAAAATCCACACAGTCAATAAAAATGGATTAAAAAGTCCAAATTAAATTTCTAGTCAAATATGCATGATTGTGTATGCTCTTGGTAGACAATAGTGGCATTTTCCTGTTCCATCACAGTCCCATTTAGTAAGCATTAATATTTAAAGACTGAAGACTTCCATTATGTCTGCAATATTGCTCATGGAAGTCTGGGAGTAAAAATATTTCCTGAAGACAGGTAGGTCCAGCATGAATTGGTACTGGAAGTATGTGTAATGACTGCTTACATCTTAGACTGTGTCTGCACAGGAGCTTCCTGCAAGTCTGGTTCACTTTACAATTTCTCATGTGGCTGGAAATACAGCAGCAAAATCAATATATTACCTTTGTATAACAGCTCCCTTCCTTTTATTTCAGGAAAATAAGCTATACCAGTAAATGAGAGGTTTTGCTGGCAGGGCTTTACTTGTGCTGAAGTCTGCTGAACAGAGACATACTGGCCAGCAAACATGGCCAACAGCCTTAGCCAAAAAAAGATGTTGTAAATATTTATCAAAGGATTTGTTCTTTGCCAGATGCTTATATGGTCTGTGCGTTAAGAGCTGTCAGCATTTAATGTATGTTTCCATGTAACCCACCCAAACTAGCATCTCTCTTCCATATTTTTCAGAGCAGCAGTTACCGGTTACAGTGACAAACTCATAACATTTTAGATCTTCTTGCTGAGCTCTTTGCCACTGAGTCTCACTGTCAGCAGTTCTCTGAGCTGTCTGGGAGTTACTGAAGGGGTAAAAGCTTTCTTACCTAACCGAGCTGCTGCCAGCATCGAGGTCTTGTGCTGTCACTGCACCTATAATGGTCCCCACAGGCGTATCCTCATAAACCTCCATTGTGTACATAGGCTTGCTGAAAACTGGAGGTTCATCCATATCCAACACATTAATCTTCACAGTGGCAGTATCTTTGAATGGACCCACTGAGTGAAATCGGTGGTCAAGATGGAGATTGGAGGCCTCAACTTTAAAGGTGTATGCCTTTTTTGTTTCAAAGTCTAATGGCTGTAGAAAGAACAAAAGCAAAACATCAGATTTGACTATAAATTGAACATTGTAAAATAATTTCTTGTAGGACTAATCTGGTGTCACTTAAGACACCTTCAGTGACAACTTCAGCTCCTGAGATAATCATCTAAGCTTGTTTTGTAGTTCATCATCTCATGCTGATATAGTTTCTGAAGCAAACCAGGTGTATCATAGCCAGGAAGTGACTGTTTCTCCACATAAAAAAAATCAGGATGATTGTCATGGATGTAAACAGTTGCCCTCTGGATGGTTGAAGTTAAATGACTGAGATTCATGTCTTGCAAATGAGCTGTGGGCAGGCTAGCCAGAGATCTGCATTCACAGCTCCCATGCACAGGCAATGTGCTTTCTCCAGCGATCCAGAATCCTAAACAGAAACTTTTCATTTCTTTAAGCAGGGAAACCTTTAAGAGGACCATGACAATGATGGAAATGAGCTCAAATGAAAACTCTGATATATACCAATGCGTCAAACCAAATTTCAACTATGACTTGGAATGTGAATCCAAAGTTCACCCAAACCAAGTTCTTCCTGTAAAATATCTATGTTAGCAGTGAAGTGCTATTCACACTGTGTATTTGAGCTTCATGTATGCAGGAAAATGCAGACTTTGACTCTACCTCATGGTCCTAGGTGTAATCCATGAGGTCTTGAAGGCAGCACAGCAGTTTTCTGTACCTATCAGGGTTTTGGCTTTCTGCAATCAGACTGTTTTGGTGTGGGTTTCTGTCAATGTACATCAATTTAGTGCCTTTGGTTTTAGAAAAGCCATAATCTCAAAAGCCTTAATGCAGACTTTTTTAGTTGAAAAGACACAGAAGCTTTATTTTCAGTTTAAGGATTTATCTGCATTGTCTTTCATGTTTTTCATGTTACTGACAAACCCTTTTCCTGATGTCTGGGTAACACTGGCACCTAGTGGTTTCTGCCTCTAATTGTCAGATTGGAAGTTTTCTAACTGAAAGCATATGCTATCTGAAAAAGAGCAGGATCAGAAGTGCATGAGCAAGAATATTTCCATGTCTGTCATTTTTCTCCCCTCCCAGACATCATTACTGCAGTGTTTCCAGTCATTTGTCACAGCTAGTATAGATTTAAATTCTGCCATTTTCTGTCCTTATCACAACAGGACATAATTGTCTATATGACTGGCTGGTGTAAATTGAAGTAGCTCCATTAAAATCGAGTTACCTTGACTTACATTAGCTGAACAGCTAGCATAATGATTTTAAATCCTTATGAAAGACTTCATAATTTTAATAGACTAGATGGTCACTCTTTTCTGAGCTGGGGATTTAAAATCAGCTATCTAAATAGAAATAATCAGACATGTACTACTAACCAATCCATTACCACATGCAACCATCTCGCTACAGTCAAAATTCCCAGTAAAGGCCAGTATGAGATGCACATTCACCACTAGACTGAAAGAAAGAAGAAGCTAAGGCTAAGAAGAAACAGACAATATCAGGTGTGGAAGATCTTGTGCCCCAATAGTGGTACCCTAAGTTGTTGCTTTCACTACAAATCACAGAAACATGGAATCATAGATAGAATGGCCTGAGTCAGAAGGAACCTTCAAGATCATCTAGTTTGTAGCATCATAGAATGGTTTGGTTTGGAAAGAACCTCAAGGACCATATAGTTCCACACCCCTGCCATGGACAGGGACACTCTCCACCATACTGGGTTGCCAAAAGCCCCATCCAGCCTGGTCTTTAATGCTGCCAGGGAGGGGGCAGCCACAGCTTCTCTGGGCAACCTGCTGAAGTACCTCACCACCCTCACAAGGAAGAGTTTCTTCCTAATACCCAATATCTACTTTTGCTTGGGATTCTGCCAACTCATATGCAGGCCCCTGCACTTGGCTTTTGTGTACATTATGAGGTTCTCACAGACCCACCTCTCTAGTCTGTCAAGGTTCGTCTAGTTGGCACCCCTTCATTCCAGTAATGGACATGCTGCTGCATTACACAAATTGTTGTCACGCTGCCTTTTCAGTCGCTATACTACTCGTGTTCACTGTTATGCCCAAAAAATCACTCCCAATCAAACACACTCCCACCAACTCTTCTCCAGCTGAGTATATAAAATGTTAACATATTTTCAACAAAATATAATGAGAGAAAATCTGGATTTTAAAGAACCAGTCTGGAATGGAAAAAAATCTGAGAGGTTAAGCTAGCGATAAATGACTAAGAGAAGGGAAGAAATCTAAGCTCTCAGTTAAGTAGTAATTCTAACTGACATCTTGTATGTACTTTTCATACCCTCAGAATTGCATTAAAACTGTTCAGACTGGCTCCTGTGATGCATGAGCATATTTGGAGATAGATGTGCTAATGGAAAGAGCCATAATTCCTTGAATAAAGTCCTTGCAGGCTGTCTTTCACTGAATTATTCTTCAAGGCAGCAGTACCAAATCATGATCCTTGGCCACTGCCTAGTCACAACTTTCATGATGAAAGGGAACAGAATCCTTCTTCTGAAATGGACAGAAAGCAGCAGGATTTAAAGCAATTCTGTGTATTGGCATGCTCAGTTTGCCATTTTTTACTGTACAGCTACCCAGAAGTCATTGCATTATTTCTCTCCATCCCTCCTACCCCCCCTCCTCAGCCCTGAATTACGAGGCAACACTATGGTATCTTTTTGAAAAGACAGGTCGACCCCAAGAAGGTAAAATATTTTCCCATTGTAAACTCCAACGAAAAAATTGTTTCTGTCCTTCTATGGGTTTGATGATAGTTAGAGGTTAAACAATATGCAACCAATTCAATGTACACAACATAAGAAGAGACTGGCTGAACGTGCTGAGCCATCATCAGAGAAAGAAATCAATGACAGACTCCCACGAAATAGCAGAATTTAGCCTTTAAATGTAAGTCAGGCTAAAATGTAGTTGAAACATTGGTGCAAAGATGGGAAACGTTGCAAATGGTAAACCTAGGATTGCATTTCAAACAGTAAAAGGTATTGTACCAGAGACATCATGTAGCGAAAGAGTATGGTATTAATGGATTGTCTTTATGGGGAGTCTATGCTACAATCTCCTGATCAGTTCTTATGTTCCCAATTTTCAACAGTTGAGCCATATGAACAGTAATTGACGGTATAAAATATTGAGATTTTTCTCATATGACCCAAGTCTGCCCAAAAACAGAAGAATTGAATGTCTGCCTAGGTCTTAGGCAAACACCTTCTTGATTTTTAGTTAAGATATCAAAATAGTACTTCTGTGTCTTTTTTTAGTAGATACCACTAAGGTCTGTGAAGGAAATGAGTGGTCCACACAACAGTTTAGTGGCCCTTTTTTTTTTTTTTATCTGTTAAACATATTCTGCTGTTATATAATAAATATCTGACAGTGTTCAATCCTACTTTTATTTAAAATCTGGAATTCTGGTAAGGGTACAGACATAGCAGAACATTTGACTGTTAGAGAAATAAACTGTAAATTAACTTTCAATTAATCAGAATAATCAAACTGGTAAGTTTGACTAAGTCTTTTATTTTACAAAACTTACCAATTTTTTCTAAACATCATTTTAGCTCAGATTAAAGCAATGCCTTAGTAACTGTGACCTATTCAACAATTAGAGGAGTATTTCTAATTGATATTCCAAGTGCCAGTGACAGAAGAGATGTATCTGGCCCCCCTACTGTTTCTTATCTGCCTTTTCCCACGTATTGGTTAAAAGCTATTCTGAGTAGTTGCATAGTAAAGCGCCATTAGCATATACATAGCGGTCTGCAGCAAAGACATTGTACAAAACCCCAAATCAAGTTACTCATACTGACAAATCACTTTATCTTGCAACTCTGGAAGTACCATGAATGGACTTATTTAGGATGACTGTTAAAGCGCATAAACAGCTCTGCATTAGAAAAACATGTATTTTGAAATACTACTGTTTTCCATATACAAAGTAAAGAAATGCTCCTATATCGCTGTCTCTGTATCTAAATTTATATATTATATCTAGAGAGATTTAAAGAACTGAAAGGAAAAAAAAAAAGGGCTGAAAGATAAAACTAATTTTGGTGAGAAGCAGGTAGCACTGGGTTGAGAGGAAGAGCCTGGAACAAAGACACAGAGCGCGTTGGCTTCAAGGGTCCTGTAAAGGTCATCTAGTCCCACCCCCTGCATTAAGCAGGGACATGCTTAACTAGATAAAATTGCTCACCTCAGCATACTCACTTAGGCTTGTCTTCATACTCGCGTTGTGCAGTTGTGGGCCTGTCTCAAAACCTGGCAACTCTTTCTCCCTGAAAATAGGTTGACCGTCTATGTATTTCGTGAAATACTGCCATCAGACTATTCACCGTGCATTGACAGGTTTCAGTCACACTTCTCCAGTGGATTTTAGATAGGATAGGGAAATAATTGCTATTATATAGCAGGTTGGTTAATACAAGCTCCATATCATACAGGAGCACTCAGCTGAGTTGAGAACGCACAGTAAAAAATGAGATTTATAGGCCAAATCTACAGCAAGTTCTGACCAAAACAAAAGTGTTTCAACACTTGATGGCAAGTGGGCAAAACTCATGCATAGTCTGCATCTTTCTTTCTTAAAATGTAAATCTATTCATCACATTCCCCATCCCTATGACTCCGTAATGCCTATAGGCAGACAGTGTCTATGCAGGTACCTGCGGAGGGTATGCAGTGCCTCTGGAGATTGAAGGGGCAGAGTGAGCAGTCTGTACAGTCTTGTTCGTAAAGTAAAGCAGTAGCAGTAATGTAATTACAGCATCAGGAGTCTGCTGTAGGCTCACTGTTGTGATGTACAGATCCTAACAGATTGCTTTTACACTGCTGCCATGTTCCAACGCTGCACACACGGGCTGGCCAAAGAGCAAGACAACTTAGCTTAGTCAGCAATATTCTACTTGCTGACTCCAACTAAAGGCTTTTTAAAAGGGGCCCCTGAGGTTACTGGGATATTTACGCTCCCAATACGTCCTGGTAGCTACTGGGTCTGTTTGACATCCCCTCAGTTTCTGTTATTTTATCATCACTAAAGTTACAGTTTCTCATCCTGCAGTGCTACCCTGCCAGGCTGTGATTTCACAGGCACAGCTCTGATCAGTTAGCAGTGGTACATGGCTTACAAAAACAAGATGCAGATGTTCCCTGAGGTTCCACTCACCCGCATGGAGAAGCCCACCAGTATAGCACAGCGGTGTGGGATCATACCAGGTGAAACCTGGAAACTGTTTTCTCCTGGGTTTTAATGACACTCTGCACAGATTGGTAAAATAGTGTTTGAGCCAGACTCAGTGCTTGAATGCTTCCTAATTTCTGTATTAGTTCATGCTGAGCCAATTAAGAGGCTTCAGCACACAATGGGCTTACCCTATAAACGCACCCTTAGTTTAATAAATTTAGTGTCAGCTGTCCAGTGAAGATTAGATCCTTCAGAGTTTTGGTTTGGTGGTTTTTTTGGGGGGTTTTGTTTGTTTGTTTGTTTGTTTTTTTAACAGGGTGTGTCATTAAAGATTTCTTATCAGTTTTCATAAACTCAGGATCTTGCCTGGGACTGACACATTTTCCCTTCATACCTGGAAGCACTACTCTGTGCCCCATTTGAGGCCACTACACTCTGGTACAAAGGAGATGGTCCTTCCTGTTGCCCTACTTCTTGTAGTTTACACTCACTGTAGTTTGCTGCAGAATTCAGGTAGGATGAGATATCCTATATAAATATAAAACCTAATAAACTCTGTATTAAATAGCACCAAACAAGGGAAGAAATAGGTCACTGTATTTCTAATATTCCTTCTAGACAACTTCATGCAGCACTATCTTAAAACTGGACATTTTTCCCTCTCTTTACTGATAATATTTTCCACTTCCTTACTGTTGAGAAGCTATTACAGTACTAACCACACAGTGGTGCTACATGGCATTTGGATCCATTCTTTAGCAGAGTATAAGAAAAGCTATTCCATTTTTAATATATGTAAATAGCACAGGAGTAGTAGTAACCAAGCTTATACTGGATCATAGCACAAAAATAAATTATGAGCTAAATCTAAGATGATTTAAGAAGTGCGCCTTGTCCAACTTGTCCACTGCTCATGTAGCATCCAGGAAGCAGAGAATGACCTTTTGCCACTGCACTTAGCATGCTGAAAAGAACAGTTTGGCTTGTGCATTTTTTTGTCATCATAGGTAGTTTCCACCAAAAACAAACAATAGTCCAAGCAGGCTTCATTTTTTCTTTTCTTCTCAGTTTTGATATAGAAATGTCTCTATCCGTTTTAGCGTAACAACAGAACAAAAAAAAACATCTGTGCAGAGACTGACAGCTTCTGGTTGCAAGAAATCTTTCAAGAAAAATAAAAGCAAACTTTATAAATGGTTTTGAAATGGCTGAGCACTGAATTACTGCAGCACTTCCAGAGTGAGAATAGGCTACGACACAGGAAAAAGTACAAACTAGTTTTAAGGCACATGACACTTGCTATTAGTGGCTTGGGATGGTTATTATTTATAATTCATAATTAAAAGCTTGTTTCTGCCCATTCACCAGGTTTGACTGAAAGGAGATACGTACATACCTAACTTAAATATATGTGTTAGCCCACAAGGTCAAATCAGTGTTTTGAACACCATACAATGTCAAATTGCTTCTCTGCAGGCAAATGAATACTGCTGTTGCAGGCTTGTACAGTACAGGTATCATGCATTTTAATAGGGGGCTACAGAATTGTGAATGTCCAGGGCACTTCTGAAAAATCTCAAAACCATAAGCCATGAGAACATATTTATGTTATTACAAGTGTAGTAGATGTGAAAAGACAACTGAGTTAACAACATCTTTAAGAATCTGGATCACTCTTGTTTAACCTGAGATCCAGCAAGGAACTGCATCGGGTGTGTTTTGGGTGACTTCAAAATATCTTAAAGCAGTTGGACCTTTTAAAGCTTAGTGAATGAGTCTTTTTCATTGAGGGAAGTCACAAGACAATGACAATGTGTTGGGTCTGTACAGAGGCATTCTTTGCTGGGGAACCTGCATTTTGGGTTTATCTTCTTTCTGTGCTCCTGCAAAGAACAAAAATGGCATTCCCTGACCTTCCCAGCCTGTCACAGTCTCCAGGCTCACTGTGATGAAGAAGATTAAGAAGGGATTAGGATTTTACTTTTTGCCCTCCTGTTCAGTGACAGAGATCTAGCATTCACATTAGGCAGCATCAACTGATATCCTGTTGTAAAAACTGCCCTAAAATTTCAGATATGTCATATCTTGTTACTGAAAAGGCTAAATAAATGATGTGAAATAAAATTAACAACTCTGAAAGTATGTAGGTATAGAATAAGGTGTGCCCTTTTTTATTTTTTTTCTTTAAATTTGTGATTCAACTACATATTATATATTTCCCTATATCGCAGTCTGAGAAGTAGCCAGGCATTTTGCCTCTGCTGGTTCTGAGATAACTGTACCAGGCAAATTCATATGTGGATGCTCTTCATTAGTAACAACCACTATATGCATGCTATTTGTATCCGCATTGCCTATTTGAATGTTTGCCTATACAGACACAGAGTGTATGTGAACAGCATAAAGAGTTTGTGTCTCACTGAAAAATTATGTTGTATGACTATTGTAGCTTCCATTTTATGCCACTAAAGCTAACAGAAAAGTGGCTTGACATTTACTAATTCTCAGGTCAAGAGGCTGAAGCCAGGAATTTTGTTGTTAGAATGAGTATAATGCAAATATAGATTCACAGTCTGAGCTAGGGGAAATTTAAGTACCAACTTTCTACATTTTATTGGAACTAAAGCTTCTCTTTTCCTAAAGCTTGTCTTAAATCACATGTCTGGAGATCCTTCCCAGATGTTTGAAAAGAGTTCAACTTACAGATGTGTTTGTTTTACAAAAAATACACCTCAAAGCATGGGTTACCTATAAAATATAACCTGGCCTTTCAAAGTGAGCTGGTCGTCCGGATTTCTATTAAACGCATTAGTCATTGGTGCACATGTACATGCCTGGGTTCAGAAGACAACTACTGGTTACAGTGTAACTGTCACTGTTTCGGATCTCTCCCGCTGAGTGGGAGAGACTAAATTCCAAATAATCACTAAATTCCAAATAATGCTTCTGATTTCCATGTTAAAAAATCATAAATTCTGTAATCTTTCACTTATCCTAGTACATTAAAGCAACATCAACAGCTGAGATGCAGTGTGCATGAATATCTGATAACCAGCTATGTGGGACACTACTAGGAGACTGGAAGTATGACATGTCGATTTGCAACCATTCGGGACTCCTCGGAGTAAAAACTGTTCTCCACAGTACTGTACAACAGCATCATTATTAAAATAACAAGCATGAAATAAAAATTTTCAAAGTAAAACGTTTACAAGTGAAAAATAAATATATAATCTCAAATATAGAACATAGCATTTTTATTCCATGATCTGTGATGGAGCGTTTTTCATATCATTTCAGGCAGAAAACCAAAAGACAAATTAAACTTTGTAAACTTAGATAGTAATTACTTTTCTGATACTAAAAACTGATAAAATTTGTGATTGTATATGAAGTGAAACACTATTTTAAGACTAAGTTCACAACCACAGGCTGTAATAAAGGTACAAACTACTGTGTGTTACTAGTGAGAAACAATTGTACAACATTTAATTCTCTTACCTAGTTTCTCTCCTGAGCCACAGGTTTATATACCCCATTGGTGCAACATACCTTTTTCAGTCTGATGACTCCTTCCTGGGTGTTCTCATCGGTTGTGATGTCAAATAAGTTTCCACCATCTCCTGGAACTATGTTATACTCAATTTCTGCATTTTTCCCAAAATCAGGGTCCACAGCTCTGATCCTTCCAATAGCAGAACCAACGTGAGATGTCTCAGGTACTTTTAAATGGAATATACCTGTGAAAAAGTGGTAAAAAAATCATTTTAGGGACTTCTTGATAATCAAAATAGTAAGTGGGATTAGAACCATGGAGCCTGTGCAAAATAAATGGACTTAAATCATCCAATTAAAATTATGAGATCAAAAAGTTATTAGGAGATATGCTTGTTTTACCCACTGAACATGTTAATTTCACCTGGTTTTTAGAATCAATACAGTGCAACTGTGAGGGTCTCTGGGTTATCTATCTATATTTCTATCTTTAATTTAACAAGTATGATTAATTTTGAGATTAATTAAACTTGCAGACATTACACATTTATAAGTATTTCCCTCCTTCGAGGTTTAATGGTTTTGAATACCTGATTTTTTTTGTTTTGCTTGAGAAAATTTATCTCTGTGTTTCACAGTAGTTGAAAGGAAAAATTTGGTGGAACAAGTTTTTCCACCCATTTCTGTAACAGCATTATAAGGAAGTGTATGGAGAGGAGGGAATTTGTGCGCTGGGCACCAGAGGGTACACTTATTAAAGTTTCAGTGATAAACAAATTTTGAGCTTTGCACACTTCTTTACTATTAATGGCAATAAAAGTTAAAAAAAACCCCATCAACTAACCTACAGAAAGCTTATACACTTTTAAAACAAGCATCACTACTGATATGTGAGTGGAACAGCTCTGTTGAAAAATTGCTAGACACAATAGTTAATATAGCTAGAAGAAAAGTTTCAAAGTGCACTGAGTCTGCCTTAACTTCAATAACATGGGTAGCATGCTTAGTCTGTAACACCATGCCCTGGCTTACTAGGCTGCTGCTGAAGTGACAGGTGATAGGACAAGCGGGAATGGCCTTAAGCTTCACTAGGGAAGGTTCAGAATGGATGTTAGAAACCAGTTCCTCACCAAAGAGTTGTTGGGATGTGGAACAGGCTGCCTAGAGAGGAGGTTCAGTCATGATCCCTGGGTGTATTTAACAGATGGGTAGATGAGGTGCTCAGGGATATGGTTTAGGATAGGACAGGTATGGTTGGACTCAATGACCTTAATGGTCTTTTCCAACCCAGTGATTCTGTGATTCTGTCAGTCTGTGAAGCACCTGCCTTTCCTTCAACCACACCTCTGGCTGCAGCCGTTCTTCACACATCTGCCATGGAACACCAACTGCCTTGACATGTATTTCCAGTGGGCAGGTAACTCTCACCTCTCTTCACGCAGCAGCCTGTGCTGTCAAAACCTCCGTAGGTTTTGGAACTGATTTCAGCAAGCCCAGTTTTTGATTCGCTTCATCCTGTCTCTCAACAAAGACAGCATTTACTTGCCCCATCATTTCATTTTCCTGGGTCATCTTCCAACAACTCTCACAGACCAAGCCCCTTCGTGCAGTGAAACATTGGCACTGGCCTCTGCGCCACTGAATGTGAACATGTAGGAGGAAATGTACACCTCTTTTTCAACAGTATAGCAGGACAGACATCTGCTACAAGTGGGAGGCATATCAGAGGGATGTCTCAGAGATTTCTGACTGGTAGTGGTTCAGTCACACGTCACAAAATAAGGCTCTGAGAAGTTGTATATCACGGAACAGCAGGATAGATGACTTTCACATCTAGCCACTGAATTAAACAGCAGATATTATTCCCTGTTGTTATCTCCTTACAATGCATGCTGTGTCAGCTTTTTCAGCTTTATAGTATTTCCAGATGAGGGAAAAAAATGACATTAGCGCTGCTGGATCAGGAACAAGCCTACTCCTTTGTGAGTTTGTAGCTTGGGCTATGGTACCTTTGTAATTGTCTGTTTGATTGCATCTGGGAAAAAAATGTATTTTTTTCTGCTTCACCCCTCTGTCCATCAGTATGCGAAGTATATCTGAAAGTAAAATGTGCTTGCTTTGTTTGTGAAAATCCCTCTAAGTGAAGTCTGCTTGTGTCAGCATCCACATCTGGACATTACCATGTACAGCTTTGTAGTACTTATTGACTAAGCTACTAAAGGCTGTGCAATTACCATTTCCCTATGTTTTTTGGGGTTTTTTTTTTTTTTTCCAAGGGAACATTTCAAAAGAGCCTTTCCTTCTTTTTCAAAGGCAATGTACTAAAAGAAGCTTTGCTATTTTTTCTTCTTGTGTTAACATCTGGAAAGGAGCACTGTACTGCAAAATATTATAAGAGTAGCCTCAGCTATTTCTTAGTTGTACCTCAATGATTCTGAGTAAAGAATAAATTTCTAACATGTTATGCAGGAGACAATCTCAAATCCTCCTGTAACCTGATATCACTTACAAATAAGTGTGTTTCTCGGTCTCTACAATGCAAGTTATTCAGAGAAAAGATTTCAAAGTGCTTTGCCTATACTTGAATCTTATATTATGTTTTCCATAACACAATTCTAGCACTGATGCCTAGGTCTTTTACAGACACTTATAGCAATGACAGAAATCATTGCTTCAGTGTTTGCTCTTTACAGCCACAATTTTGGTGAATGTACAGTGTAAGAGCTTATGATAATGGATTTTTCCTTCTTTGCCTAGATGATCTATTTTAGTGAACTGAAGAGCACTTAGATTCGTTAAAACAAACACTTCTCTATAAAATGTTGTACCTGGCTGTAAAGCATATGGGACTTAGATGGAGTCAAAGTAACACTATATTACTCATTTCAGATTGTTTAGGCTTTTATCGGTTATTTTCAGTGACTTGCCATTTCATCACTTCCAAAAATTCAACAACAATAAAGACGGGGTCATTCCGATTAATTTGAAACTTGGAAATAATCTTCAACTCTGCCAGAGTCAGATCTCTGAAGTTGTAGTATGTAATTACACTGCCATCGTCCTTCTGTAATAGTATCTTCACAGCATATGGAAGTTGTAAATGGTGCTACTGTGACAACATATTTTTAGAATAAAATAAATGGAAACAAATAATGTATATTGTTGCCAGCTCAGGGAAAGAAAAACTTCAAGATAATAAAATGTATAACATGAAAACCTTTGTAGCCTTTTTTTTTCCCTCCCTCAGAATACAGCTTTTGTACAGAGGACATTTGTTATGATCAATATATGCTGCACATGAAATGCAACAGGAAGACAGTTTTGTAGATTTTTATTTTTCTAGAAAACATTACTTCTTGACATGGACTTGCTGTGACAGTTTAGCATTATTCATTTTTTATTGTCCATTTTGCCTGTATACACTACTACCTCCATTTGCTGCAGAAGTATATTGAAACAGGCCTGAGTAATAGCCTTTTAATCCCAAAGGTCTTGAAAACCTTGTTCTCTGCAGCTTCTAGGAATGATGGAACAAACAGGCCACACAAACTTAGGCAGGAGCTGGCTATGCTTCTCTGCCTCAAAAATCTATTTTTCTCCTTGCATAGTTCTCTTTTAAATGTGTTTTCTAAGCTTGCTGATGGCTTTTGTAAAGGATGATGATATGGGGTGTACCAAAGGAGCAAGCCCTTGCTTTCCTCAGACTGTACCACAAAACTGGACTCTGCAACTAGTTAGCCTTTGCTGATTTCAGTCACGTACATTGCATGCAAGTTGGAATATTTTCACATTTAGGAATGCTGGTAATAATGCATATTCCCTGATCAAGATTTTTCACTCTGTTGTAAACGAAATTTTAAAGAAAAACAAATAATGCGATTTTCAAGACCAAAAGTCATGTCCCAGCTGACATGCTTAACTTCTGCAACGCTTCACACTTAAATTACACTAAAAATTTAACTCCAGATACAACACTATAAAAAACCTAGTGATTATGTGTCTTGGCATAAGCATTCAGGCATTCCCTTATAAAGCTCATGTAGTCTCCCTATGTAGTCTCTATGTGACTCAAGATGTGAAACTTCCCTTGAGTTTCAGGTTGGGCAGCAGCAATGAGGATGATAAAAATAAACAAGGGATGATGGTGTTGAAGCTTTTAGTTTGAAATGACTGATAGGGCTTATTATTCAGCCCCAAAAGCATTCAAGAAACTGAGGTAGAGGTAAGCTAACAATTTGTATGTGCTGCCTCTTAGTTTATAAACCAAAGATGGTTCCAAAGCACAATGCAGGAAGAAATCAGAGCTGAGTAAGTGACAGGTAATCAGTCATATTGACTGAAATTCAGCACACATTTACAGTTTTTTTGGACATGATTAGATTAGTTTTAGTTTTTAAGGCTCAAAAGCTGTTTGATTTTTACTTATGGTGGTAGGGTTTTTTGTTTGGTTTTGGTTTGGGGTTTTTTTGATCCTCCACGGCTGCAGTTTATGGGTACACCATCGATTACCAAGAAGGTTTGATTACCAAGGATTTCAATTATGTTGAGAATAAGAAATTAAAAACATCATTACACTTCATCAGCAAAACAACCATCAAGAAATAACTTAGGTTAGCATATAAGGATTTAAGCTAAATACACAATGGCCTTCAACCAGATATAAATGCTATATGAGCTTTTTCCTCGTAACTATGCACATACTGTGTTTATCATCCTCTCCTGATTTGTCTATATTTTTTTACTTCTCTTTTTCAGCTGCAAAAGTATTGCATAGCAGTTAATTATGACAACATTTAACTTTTAGGCAACAACATAGAAATAGAATAATTTATTTCTCTTGGATCTAAAGGTTTAAAGTTTTCTTAGGAAAAAAAGATAGCAGATTATGTATAGAACAATATTCTTGTTACCTTAAATTACCAAAGCATGTCAGTTTTTATCCTGGCCAGGTTATAAGGGCACTGATTTCTGTCCAGTTTAGAAGAATACAAAGACAACAGTCCATATTTACTTGCTGGTGTTTTCGCAGTAGTGTACTAGGGTGCACCCAAAGAAGGGTGCTGTAAATACAAGCAGAAACTTAGTATAGTAAACCTGTTAAATCAGCTACAGCTAATCAGCCTAATAATTAATGGCATCTGATGTACATGCTCCTAAAACTGGGCAGGTGTGATTTAGGATAGCAGCAAGATACATTCATGCTTCTCACAGCTGTGGCTTTGAGCCCTGCAGTGAGCTAGGACCTTTGGTAGGGAAAAGAAAGGTTGGTCTTTTCTCCATGTGATCTGATGCATATAACACATAACTTGGTATAGGTTGGTAAAACTTCAGTGATGGCAAGGCTTCTTCCATCTTCAAACACACTTCTCTAAGTTAAGGTTTGTGGCTTCATCAAATATAGCATAACCATTCTTAAAAAATTCCTGGTTCTCTGCCGAGGTCCACACCGGCATGAGCTACATCTACCTAGTCTGCAGAGATGGTGCTTATTCCACTGATAGTATATATATTCCACTGATAATATTACAATGATATTTCTGTTTTCAGAAAGCTTTCAAAAAATAAAACTCCCCATTCCATGTTAGAGTCTTAATTCCACAGAGCATAATATCTCTCTTATTAGAGCAAGGCTTTGGGAAAGGGAAAGTGACTTCATTTTCTCAGATGAAGATATTTAAACCCACAGCTTCAGTCTCCAGAGTGTTAGGGGTTGAGCAATATTCTTTTTAACAGCACAAGATAGAAATAATTCTAGCAGCAGTTGTTTGGAGCCAGACACTAACATACATATATCCTAAAACCTGGGCAATAAAAATACTTCATCTTCTTTGGAGAGTCTTGAATTTTCTTTGTATAGTGGCATAGTTTCTCTAGCGGGGGGGGGGGGGGGGGGGGNAACTTCCTCAAGCTTATAATTAAGGGTTTCTCCTAGATAATATGGAGTTGAACTTTGACAACCCCCGAAATCCAAATCAAGTTCCTGAGTATTTGCTATAATCATGCTGCTTTCATTGTATAAGAAAGATCATACCATTGTCACTTCCCCTTCTGTTGGTCTTACTATACAGAAAAGTGGTGGCTAAACGGTCATCTGCACAATGTCTAACTTTGTTGATGAATTCATGTGTTAGAAAATGTGTTCTGTGGATCTCTGAGGGCTTATGTGGAAAACTAGTTCTCAGCTTCATTATGTATCATGACCAATAAAGAACCGTTCCACCAACATTCAGTCGACTGATTAAGAAATTATTATCAAGCAAAAGAACTCAGTAAACAGAGTCCAAAATACAATGAGAAAACCAATCAATTTTTTTTTATTTGGGGGTGTGGGGTTATAATCTAAAAACTTGGATCATATGTTTTTAAGAAATTTATATAGTGGTTATAAAGAATAATCGAGGTGTAGCATGCCTTGCAGATAGAAAAAGGACAGTTCGAAGGAGAAATTGCCTGTCCTTTTCCAGAAACTCAGGGAGCATGTAACTGGCATTTATCAGATGGGTCTTGGTATTATTCTGGTGAACACACTGTCAACATGAAATAAATCAATACACTTGTTCCTTCTATAAAATTTAAATTGCATGATATATGGAAATATTAACATGATAAAAAGTATAATGCCAAGGATGGGATGCAGAGTTTGTAATGCTCTACTTAACATCTCTGCTTCTTAAATATCTGCGGGAGCTTTTTTATACTTTATTACTCTGGTGCAAAATATAACAACACAACTCATTCACTCTTAAGACTGGCCAAAGCATTATTTTAGGATCTAAATTAAGTGCTCTAAATCATCTCTATTGGAAGAATAATTTTCTCCATCGACTAAATAATACTAGATCCCTAACCTCAGCCTTCTCTGTCACACCTGAAATGTATGCCTAAAATCACCTAAACAAAACACACTCAACATCTATCTTACTCAGAAGACAACCTCTGAATCTTTGATTTGGGTACACTTTTGTGAATTGTTTTCCCTAAAAGATAAATAACTTTTTTTTTTTCACTATGTTGGCACCATCTGAAGGAGAACAATTATTATTTTATAAGATGAAACAGTGAAATCATCAACTACAACTGCATAGCAGTTTACTATTCTTTATATTGTGGGTTACTGTATGCAGTTTCCTTAAAATCACAGAAGCACAGAACTGTAGGGGTTGGAAGGGACCACCAGAGATTGTGGAGTTCAATCCCCTGCCAGAGCAGGGATATAGACCAAAAAAAATAGTGATACAATAGGATAACAAGTGGCCTCACATTTCTCATCCTTTACTCTTTACAGTAAGTATAATCACCTTAGCAAATGTGATGTTTATGTCTTCCAACTTAAGTGTTTAAAGGTAAGATCTGTACATAAATAGTGCTGCTTTTGCAGTGAAATCTGTGGGTATTGCGTGCTTAATTATAGATGCTTCTCTTGAGAGCACTGGCAATCACAGAATCAATCACAAAATCACAAATATTAGGAGCTGTAAGAGACCTTGAGAGATCACAAAATCCAACCCCCCTGCCCAAGCAGGATCATCTAGAGTAGATCACATAGGAACATGTCCAGATTGGTCTTGAATGTCTCCAAAGAAGGAGACTCCACAACCTCTCTGGGCAGCCTGTTCCAGTGCTCTGTCACCCTCACAGTGAAAAAGTTCCTCCTTATATTAAGATGGAACTTTCTATGTTCCAGTTTGGAACCATTTCCCCTTGATCTATCACTGGCTTATAATCATGTGGTTCTATAATCACATTTATAAGATCAACAAATTTGCCATGGAAGTCACTGAGAAAAAGAATAATTGCCATGAATTAGAGAAATAACTTGCAAGAGTTCAGCTGGAATATGTCTGTTATTTTAATTTTATTTTTATAGCTTTCTTTTCTGCAAAAATTCAATTAATGATGTATTTTGGACCCAGATAAGACAGCTTCAGAACTGCTTGGTATCTGCAGCTCACCTTGATGTTGGGAGGAACCTTTGGATTGCTGTAAGCACTTTTTGGGCATTCTTTTTAATACTCTTACAAGAAGTGGAGCAGTCCTAAAAATCTGACCACAACTGTGTTTGATAATTATTTCCAAAAAATCATGAGTCTAAACTGTTGTGATTATAATCAGATAATTACAAATGGTCTGCTCTGTTTAACTTCATCACGCGATGTAGCCTCTACATTTTCAGAAAGCAAGTCCACCCCAGTTAGAAGAAAGGCCATGTTCATTTCTTATTTGGATATAAGGCCTCAGGGAAAAAGACAGATGCTAGCAGAAATGACAGTAATGCAGCAAGTGACACTATAGCTTGTGAGTCGCTTTGCAAACAATTCTCAAGGCAACCCCATGCTGTTAAATCTGGAACCCTTGCTACTCTTTGGTATCAGAGAAGAGAGTAGGGTGAAATGCATGGAGCTTTTGATCCATCCCAAGGTTACCATGGATAATTTCATGCATTCGATCTAAATACTCTCTGTGTTTTGAATAATTTATTCACCACTCCCCATGGATAACACATTGGGGTGGAATGAATGTCGTGATTCCAGACAAAGGTTGTTGAATTCCCATGAACAGCATTTCTTTACAAATATGCAGAAGGTAGCAGATGTCAAATACAATTATTAATGATAATAATCTACTACGATGATAATGATGTGTTTAAAAATAATTGACCTATAAATCTCACTGTTAATGATCCATTGCCACTTAAACTTGATGATGGGGGAAAGTGAATAGGATAAGTGCAGACTAACAACAGATTTATAGGACAAATATATTTAACTTCTAACGACTATTGCACTCATTTGTATTACGTGGAACTGTTGCTTACTGTGCAATCAGAGCATTACATTTTACCTAGTGACAAATTAACTATATTTTTCATTGATTATGGAATAGTAACAAAAGAATATTTTATTTCTTACTCTGCTTTGCAGCTGAGGATTTAGTCTCTCTCAGTTTAGAGCTTTAAGGTTTTTGTTTCATTCAATCAGTACTCCAAACAGTCCTCTAAGAACAGCCTTTGGTAGTTATCCATTCTTGAGAAAGTTAAAAAAAAAAGTGAAGCACAGGTAAAATTTATTAAACATTTAGTGTTTTGAGAATCTGTGGTAACTGAATACTTCTCCCTCTTGATAATTTCTCTCTCCAGTTTGCTTTTTACTTTTTCTTTTCATATTATCCTTTAGTTGGGTTCTGTGTCATTGTTCCATGTGAATCAAATATTTCACTCTTCAAGATGCTTTATGATAAGGATCATGCAACAATGACATCTACCAGAAAAAAACAAAAACCAAAACCAAAAACCAAAAAACAAAAAACTTGCTTCAAGGGAGCTTTTAATGAGGCCAAATCAGCTCTTACTAAAAGGGTTTGAAGAATTCTGCTCTGGTAAGGAATAAGAAGAGAGTAAATTGGCATAAATGTAAATAGGAATCTGTGAAGATGACTAATTTTATGTTAACTCCTTTATGTTGCATACACATAAATAGTAACAGAAGCCTACTTAACTTTCAGGTGCTTTGACCCAAGGTGGGCTGCGTAGCCTGGATTACAAAGCAAAAGCTTAAAAAAGCTAGAACTGTACAAATAAATGTCATGTACTGGATGTACTCTGTGGCCCAGAAGCTAGCCAGTACAGAATGGCCTATTTCCATGATATTAAATTCTTTTCCCCATATCAAAATAGGTCAGCTTCATGGAAAGTGACTGCAGAGAATAGTTCCTGATCTTTACTAACTTCTCCCAAATCTCTGATTTTCTCTTTAAAAGTTTTATTTGGTGTTGGTCAAAACTGTGCCCAGTGACTGTGCTAGGGCTGACAGTACAGACAATTTAAATGTCCAAGAACTTTCCTCAACGCTTTCATGTCCTTTGAGTCTTCAAAGCAAAATAAAATGAGTTGTTGTGTGCCTTCTTACGGTCTATGTAAAAATGTCTACAATCACACTGATTAAGTGATGGTGGTGGTGGTGTAGAAAAAGAGGCTTTTTTATGGCATGGTGTCCAACATGTAGCTAACTCAGGTGGGTCAAAAAGAAACAGCAGACAAGGGTCACAGTGTAGTGGCTAAACCAAGCAAGATGGAGTTATAAGGAGCTTATCTAGGATGGTGAAGACTTGTGATCTCAGGGTAACAAAATGTGAACATACTCAGAGCTAGTAGTTTATCAGTAAAGAATAAATTATTTTAGCAGTGCATATTATTGAGGAGAAAAAGAAAACAACACTTGGGAAGGAGAAGTAAGAGATGGCCACACTGTAGTTTTAAGATGAAAATGGTATCAAGGATAATGCTGTGTCTCTTGGGAGGTACATGGGTGAAAGAGCAGTTACCTAAAGTTCTCTGCTAATTCCTGTAAGAAAGAGAGAAAGAGCATTGTGCAAATAGTGGTTTGCTAGTATTTATACATGTACTAATTTCACCTTTATTTTGTTAGTGTTAAAGCTGTAGTTAAGTGACTCAATGGTAATATAATCCAAAATGTTAATGTCCTCTGCATGGCTGCTGGTTTCACAACTGTCTTACAATTTCATGGGCACACTTCTCTAGTCTTTGCATTCCTGTCTTCCATCACTCCTTGAAATGTTTGGTAAAAATATATGTTCAACTAAAAAAACCCCCCAAAAATCCAAAACAAAACAAACCAAACAAACAAAAAAACAACCAAACAAAAAATCCCCCAAACAAACACAAAAGCCCACAACAAAACTGTTCTAGTTTATCCAAAACTCACAGGTAAATGAAAATCAGACTTGATTATGATTTTCAGACTTTAAAAGACTTAAGCTTGGTTTACAAAACCAAGCTGGTGCCTTTTTCCCTTTATGTCTTATGGCACAGTGGCTGCAAAATTTAAAAAGATGGGGTAGACCGGGATTTAAGCCTCCCTCCCTTTCTGGTTCAAAGCAAACTCTGACTTAGTCTTCCAGCCTAATTACTACCTGCAAGCTGATCTAGCATTGAGTCTGCCCATCTGCGCCATGTAAGTATCTCCCATTTAGTATAAAACAAGTAATTAATTGCTGAAACTGAATTATAGCATCTTGTCTGCAGGCAAATTCTTTAATCAATGAATGACAGACTCATTTTTATTCGGAGAGACCATGAAGATATAAGTGCTGTACACAAAGCAGAACAACTTCTACCAGGCGCATCGAGAGAAGCCATACTTCCTTATCTAAATTGTGGTGGGTAGAGTAACTTCCCAGCAAGCTGGGCAGACTTGTTAAAATACTTAATTAGGCACATCAGAACTCTGAACCTTAATCCCAAATAAGTTTCCTAGCAAATTGTCTGAGTAGAGAGGGAATAATTCTTTGTCATTTTTTTAAAAATATCGAAACCTCTGCTTTCATTATTTCAATGTTTTAAGTTAGTGAACAGAATAATTTCCTAATCACACAGTCCTTTTCTGTAAATGTCTAATTTACTGCTGAGTGATATCTGTGATGTATTCTTCTGAAATCTTTAGAAGGAGATACCACTACCTGTGGAACTTCTGTCTCACAGGCTGCTCATCCAAAGCAGTGAAAGGTATTTTTTTCTGTCTTGTAGACCAGGAGACCTTTTACTTGCACTCTGCATCTGAACCTAATTTTGCAATACATTCTGAACAATTCCGGTTCAAAGCCACACGTATGGAGTCAGACACACTTACTTTTACTGAATGAACAACACTGACCTGCTTTTTTATACGCTAAGTAGTGTATGTGCAATATCTGTGATCCACTAAGCTTCCCAGAGTGTAAAAATACAGAGAACATATGCATACTAGGTATATGAAAGCTAATCCAAGTTCAGAGCTTGGTTGATTTTTCTTTCAAGATATTTCTACAGATTTTAGTACTTGAAAGGAAACCTATTAAAATATGCTTAAAACCAATAAACAATCACTAAAACCAAATATTATCTAAAGGGTAGCAATATGCAACCTAATATCAGAATTGTGAAATAGATAATAGATCTATCTGATAGATGAGTCAAGTAGCACACAGATGTTAGATAACTAAGAGAAGAAAGGTTAGTTAGTTCCCTTTTATAAAGGTCTTTTTAACTTGCACTGTAATTCATGAATCTGCACCAATAAAAGACTTTTTTTTTTTTTTCCCCAGTTTCTGAATTGTTTGGTTTGGTGACTTTTCTCTTTAAGGCTGTTGTTTCCTCTTCTGTATCCACTGGAGGATTTAGCACATTCTGTGAAATACACAGCACGGGCCACTCTTGAAATCCAAATCCAGTAAGCTGCAAACTTTATAATATAGATGATGTGCAAGGTCCTAGGAATCATCCATCAACCTTGTCTTATTTAAGATGCCATTACCAGAAAGATGAATAGTTTCATTTCTGTTTCCAAGCATTTCTGGAAATTTTCCATGCACTTTTATGCAAACTAACTTGATGGAATTCACTGGGAGGCTTCTGGAAAGACCAATGACAGCAAATAAAATGGCCCTTGTGGCATCTAGGTGTTGATCTATAGCTGTCTAAACATTTAAAATGTGGTTGCCAAGCAGCCCTGAGACAATGGTTTCTGACCATCAGAGCTGCTTTTTTTAAAGCCAACAGATGCACAAGTAGCAAAAGTTCAAGTATTTGGTTCAAATATTAATTAATTTTTCTTCTATTAAAACCGATTTTCAATCATTCCTCTACACTACTGACTTGTCCTGTGAGTTGGAATAGGTGTGATGAAACATAGCTTTAGCCAAATAGCTCCTTTGAACAGGAAAAACAGTAAATTAAGGGAGTGTCACTGTAAAACTACACACCTTAAAAGTAAAACCAACTTATCAGTTGACTGTATAAGACATCCAAGAACAGTTTTTATTTGCTAATATCAGAATAAAAACTGCATAAATGTTAACATTCAATTGCATTTCCACTATATCAGATGCTTATCCTTTGCAAATATATTTATGCCATATTAATATGAAAAACATACTATTTCTTTGACCAGAATGATTCACATTTATTGCTCAGTACATAAGGGTTTATTTCTCTAAATTGCTTTCATAGTCACTCTGTCATCAGGGAACAAAAGAAAGAGATAGGAAAACTGAAGCACAATCACATTACATGAATCAACCACTTCTCTTAATTGGTTTGATTCCATAAAGTGTAATTTATACCAACTAATTATTCAGTTTTTGTCATTTAAATGTTGAAGTAAATATAACCTCTCCATCCTTTGTTGAAGCTTATTTTAAGAGTTGGAAGCAAGCCACCGCTATCCTTGCTAGCTCAGACTGATCCTACGCTTGATGCATTAAGGGTCAGCCCATTAACTTCTAGAAAGGATGTGCTGAACTGTCTTTTTACTTAACCAGCTAGCGTGTGTGTGAGTAGCTAAGAGAAAAGCCTTTAGTTCCCTTCTGAACCAGGACGCATGCCAACAGATAAACAGCTTTTATCCACCCTTCCCTACTCAAAGACAATGTTGTGTTATACAAAATTCTCATTTAATTGATTGAACATTGTTGCTGTGATCAGCAAAATACTTTCCCTTTCAGTCCTTGTCTTATTTTTTCTGGTTTTGACAAGAATCAAACTTTAGTATGAATCATTAATTTTAATATTTATGAAAAAGCTCTATCTTTAAAATGAGACACGCACAGCAATGCAGAAAGCGCACTAATGAAGAGTCAGGCAAGACACATAAAACACTTTTAGAAATAAAGTTTTACTAATAAAATAATTCAGAATTATTTTTCCTTCTAGTTATAAAGAAAATACCAGTTTTCTGAAATGTGGGTCAATAGATACCTGCAGGTCAAAGAACTCTGAAAGAAATATATGATGTTTAGATGTTTCCCTTGTTACTCTCCTTGCTGTTAGACACGTAAGGTGGGAGTTCCTCACTGAGTATGTGTAAAAGCACAGGTTCTAAATAAAAAACCTCCATGTTCAGCAGGATAGTCAGAGGCTTTTCATCACTGGATGCTGATATCCCATCCAAACCTGCCTATCTCCTTAAAGGACCCTCAATGAGATGAAGGTGTTTCCGTGGCATTTATTTTCACAAGCTTATAATGTATTATTTATCAATGTAACTCTTGCAGGTATTAATAATATATGTTCTCCCACTTCTGCTGTGAAATCTTTTTTTTTTTTTTCCCATCTCAACTGAGTTCAGAAAATAAATTTTAAACTTTATTCTGTGTTAAGTAATATTTGATAAGATAATGTATACTACAGCATCTCTGCTATAATACTTTTGAGAAACTGTGGTCTTGATAATGCGATACAAATATATTTACCCTGCAGCAGTTAGTGCTAAAGGACCTTCAGTCTCCTTTTTCAGTCTGCACTTGAACTTCTTGGATTTGTTGGCTGGGTTGAATAATGTCATTGTGGAGATCTCAGCTCCAGCAACAGCAAGGGCTCTTTTAAAAGGTCCTGCCAGGCCTGAACTTGGCATCTACCTGGAGCTGATTTTAAAGGCTTATTTTTCACATAAGGCAAAATTATGCACAAGTACCCTTGATAGATATGGTAGTCAAGAAAATTATAAACTCCATTTCCTGGCAGGTAGTTACTCTGAATCACTGGAACATTTTCAAAGATCAAAACTGAAAAATGCAATTGCTATTTTAGAAATAAAACTAATACTTAACATTTAAAAAATTTTTTTAGTTTGTTTGTTTGGGTTTTTGACGCCAAAATCAGGATTTTTGCTTTTACAATTTTGATTAAACAGAAGTGCTTAGTTTTGAAGAATATAAATATGTTGCCTGTAATACACCCCAAAATAGCCAGAATGTTTCAGGTAACTGTCTGCCTTGATCAAGCTTGTTGCAATACACTGGAGTCCCCATATTGACATTTTATCTTTGTAAGCCATGATAAATGCTTATTATTTTCAATATCAACACAAACCTCCAATATTATTCTCTTCTGTTTTGTTGAGAGCCAGTGCTACAATCTAGCTTCTGTGACATTTGATATAATAGAAAGAAAAGATTTTTACCTCTATTAGCATGCAAAGCACAGGGCAAGCCTGGTCTCTTGTAATTTTTTTGCTCCTTCATAGCAACGATTGGTCAGAGACGTCATAACTACAGTGCATGCATTAAATGAGAGCTCGAGGCTATCTTCTTCAGAGAGGATGATATATTCCACGATTTCTCTGTGTCATAAAAACTGTCTGACATTATGTGAGACTTGTGTACTTTTGCACCACCACAGCATACGAAGTCATACAATAAAATAGAAAATTACCAGGGCCCCTAACAGCAAAGAAAATAAAATATACAACTAAAAATCAGACACAGGAAAGAGCATTGGACCCAGGGAACTTGCCAGTACCCCGAGTTTTTCAATTTCCAGGCAGTCACATTATTTCCTCTTGCACCCATGATACCCTTCCAGCAGCAGGGGTTCCAGCTGAAAGCAAGGACAAGACTGCAGTGGTGGTGGCTTAACAAGCACTGAGCAGGAGGAAAATGGGAGCGTTGGTTTAAAAAGACCCTCTGGGATGATTTGCTTGTTGACCAGACTCGGAGGATCTCACAAGGGCTTTGATAGGAAGTCAGGAACCCCAAGGAGGCTCTACTGGCTCCAGTCCACATGAGCTTTGACAAAATAGGGTAAGAGGTGACAGATGCCTTAAGGGTAAAATTTAGGCTGGCAAATGAAAGCTGTAGTTAAGAGGATTCATAACAGCACAGTCTGAAATCGTCTCACAGTGTACAATCAGGGAGAGAAAGATGGAAAGACAGGGCTTTAAACACCAGCTGAGGTACAATTCATGCTATTGGCAAGGAGGGGTACTTGCTAAGGAGAGGGTGTCCATAAAAAAGATCTGGCCTTAGGAAAAACAGGGTTCAGAAAGTTTAAACCTTCCCTGGGTCCGTTGTGATTTTAACTGAAAAGTTTGGGGAAATCCACAGAAGTTGGAAAGCACACAACACAATGCAGAAGTACTCAGTACAGGTGAAGGGGGCAGTCACCAGAATTCCACATCCCCTGCCGAAGAGTGCTACAAACGGTGATGGCAGCCCACTAGGACACACAGACATGGTGCAGCACACAGAATCATACTAGGGTCCAGTACAGAGAAGAAAGCCAGCCACAACATAAAGCTAAGTGTTATAATGGAAACTAGCTATAATGGGTAGCTTTAATGCCTAATGCTAAACAAGCATATTTGTGGAAAATTTAGTCACACAGTGCAGTACCAAGGAGAAAAAATACACAGGAACAGAAAAGTAGATCTTATCAGTGAAGGAAAAATGATGGTTGTTAAAGGAAGCTGTAAATGGAGTAAGACTTAAAGAAGAGAGCAGTATCAACACTAGCTAATCGGGAGAAGTTCTTTAGTTATTCTAAATTTTACAGCAACCATAATGAGTTGAAATGTAATATCTGTGCAAGCGCAGTAAGAGCCGGAATTACAAGATGGTTGTACTCAGTTAAATAGAAAAAAAAAAAAAAGGAAAAAAAAGTGGAAATAAATAAAGCTGAGGGATAATGCTATAAAAAATCTGAATGGGATAGCTGAGACAGTTAAATCACTGTGGGTGGTATGGATGCTATCTAGGGACACCATTCTAAAGACACACAGCAAATGCACAGCATCCATTAAAAAGCAAGTCAGTAAGGGTAAACAATATAGCTAATAAAAAGAGGAACACATCCTTCAAAAAAATGAAGTTGTGTCTCAGGGAGGACAGTACAAAGAAACATAAAATCTACTTTATCTATAAAACTATAGTAAAGAAGGAAAATAAAGAGTTTGAATAAATCTCTGGCAAACAAGCTAATAATAATTGTCTTTTAAACACATCTGGAGGTAAAAATCTGAAAGGAACTGTCTAAAGCCAAGCCACAATTGAGACACAGAGAAGTATCTCTGTGATAAGTCTACAAGTGTAAAAATTAAAACTTTTTTTCTGTGTGTGTGTTCAGTGTAGAATAGCTTGGGATCCCTTCTATCCTGGATCTTTATAGGACTTATAGAAGAAGTTGTGGAATGATCACACACAACAGTAACACATTTGGATTAGCTTTTATATGCCCAGGAGACTGAAGTATGAAGTGTAAGTAAACTATGATGAAGTGTAATATTTTTCTTCAAACCACTGTGGTATAGGAAGCCTTGGAGGTGCTAATATAACACAGATTTTTTTTTTCCCCCCAAAGATTTCCACAGAGCAAATAATGGGCATGACTGACTTGCACCGGTGAAACAGAAGGAACACGGTTAATGAACTCACAGAGAATATCTCATACCAAAAAAGCCCAACATAAAACCCCACAGTTTTTCAAATTAAAGGTTGTGTTTTGCAACACTTTATGAGTTCTGCAGAGGTAACATGCAGGTAGATAAGAAGGGATGGATCCAAAACAAATGAGGGGAAGCTGTTTGTTGTGCAATACATGATTAATCTGTGCACCTCACTAACACAGGATATTCTAGAGTCTGAAATTTTGCATTAGTTTCATAACAATGAGGCAACTTGCTGTAAGAAAAATCCATTGAGGATGGTTAAATACAAAGACAACATCTGGGCTAAAAATTATTAGAAAATGAAGACATGGTCCAGCATATTCTGTCTGTCACACTGACATCCAGTCAGTGTGACAGACAGAATATGCTGGACAGACAGAATATGGTCTTCTGTCTCTCACACTGACTGGATGTCAGTGTGACAGACAGAAGACCAGGCACGATGGATCTTTGCCTTAATAACATGGTCAATCTTACACGTCTGCAATGCAACATATTTTCATACTGAGGAAAAGAAAAATATTTTTTATGAGAACACCATGAAGTTTCAGGTGTGGTTTGGTATCCAGGGAGAATTTATAAACATATGAAATGGGACTACAATTCACATGCAAGAATCGAGATACAAAGCAAAAAGCTGCTGTGATCTTATTGCAAATTTGCATGACTCTTCTAATTTATATTTTATGACTAACAATTTTTAGCAGCTAATTGTTTTCACATAATTATCAAGGTTTTTTGCTTGATTAGTGCCTGCTTTTCAAAGATACAGAATATACAAAACTTCAGTAAATTTAAAGAGAGCGGTGACAATTCTGCTAATCATACACAGACTATAAAACTCTTTAAATTAGCATACTTCTGAAAAGCCTCATTTAAAATAATTGATATGAAACGTTATAAATTGTCAGTGGATGATCACTATTTTGAGACTGTAAATGTTTTCAGAACAGACATCATCTTCTGGGATAAGACGTGTAAAATATGTTCCTGATTACTATAAGAACATTCCTTAGCATGAGCCAGTTTGCTTTGGTACCTAGAATTCTTATATTACAACCTTTTTTTGCAATTTGAAGGGGATCATTCCATTTTCCTTGACAAAATAATATTGCCTAAATAATTTTTAAAGTGTAAATGAAATGAAATCTCAGGCTCAGACTGGTCCTGTAGAAGATATTTCCTCTTAAAACAGTCAAAACTCATGCTCTAATATCGAGTTTTATATTATTTGAAAAGGAAAAAAAACCAAAAACACAGCATGCTTAATTTTTTTGTTTGTTTTCATATACTTTTCTTCCTTCTGGATCTCTATTCCTTATCTAGAGGATTTTTGACATTAATACTTTCAGTCATGCTTATTTGAAAATTAGTGCATTTGGAATACAACCTACTCTTTGGAAATCTGGGTGGGTTGTCATTGACATCCGTGAGGGTAATGTTTACAGTTGTAGTACCAGCTAGTCCTCCCAACTGTCCTCCCATATCCTTGGCTTGGATTAGAACTTGATATTGTTCTTTCACTTCTCTGTCCATATTTGGCAAAGCTGTTCTTATTACACCTATGAGAAGAAAGAAGAAAGAACAAGTAAGCAGAGGGATGTGATTGTCTACTTCTATGTTTTAATACCAAATCTGTTGGATCAGGAACAGAACTCTTCCTAAAGGGTTGATAAGAAAAGAGTTCACACAGAAACATGCACGTCACTCAGGCTTTTCAGAGTATGCTCACCAAATATTCAACCATTCAAAATGGCTGCCATGGCTTTTCAATCAGGACATGAAAGGCTGCAAGGGAACAGTGCATTTTCACTAGGGATTTGAATGGCGTGCCACATCAGGCCAAAAAAAAATGCCACACTGCAGAGTAGGGCAATCTAGGAAGAGGTGGTGAAGTACCTGAACCTGCCCTTCCAATTACTGGAGCCCACCAGATATGTGCCATGACAGTTAAGCTACTGTAGGCCAAACAAAGACAATGCTGTATAAACAGAGGTCTTTAATTAGAAGACTCTCCTTTGCTTCAGAATGTTTTCTTGATACAGCACAGAGCTGCAGTCTAAACTTAAAGTTTCCTATTAAAGTATCATAGTAAGACATTACCCATATGACTCATAATCTTCAGCGATTTTGGAAAACTGTCATCTCAGTGATTTTGTGTAGCTGAAATCTAAATAAGTATGCCCTAATGTCCTTCTGGTATATTAAGAATGTATACAATGAAAGGAAGACTTACAGACAGAGAAAGAGGTACTGCCGATCAGAGGATTAGATGGTGAGGTATGTAAAAGGCTATGAGGTTTTTGGCACTGAAGCTTTTCTCTTGAAACCAAATGCAGATAACAAAATTGATTTATTTGTCAAATTTGTACAAGTGCATATTACACTTCAAAATGCTATATATTCAGCAATAGTTTTCAGAAAATGGCTAGGTGCAGATTTGCTCAGGTAACACACACAATTGAAAAACAAGCCAATTGGAAGCCTGCTTCTCCCTTAAATTATTATTATTTTAGAAAATAATATTTTCTAGTATTAAACTACTTGGGTTTAAAAGCAGACTTTTTCCCCTGGTGTTATAATAGGTCTGGAATGATAAGAAACAAACTTCAAGGGTCATTCTTATCTTTGTAGCGACTAACCACTGCTGCGTTAACAAGCAAGAATAGGACTGTTGGCTTACAGTACTTTTTCAGAGTCTGGAAATAACTTTGACCTAAATCTGCTATTTCTGGAACCTATTAAAAATTCTCGTTCAATTGAATTGTATAGCAATTTCCTTTCTCTCCACTTGCCCCACTGATGATGACAATGACAACATTAATAATAACTACTATTTTCTACCTCAGCATGGCATATACTGTACTGCGCAGATCTGCAATACAAATACCTAAGGAAATTTAGATATTGCAGCACTATCCTCTTGAGCTTTTGAAAGCAATCGTTGCTGTTCAATGTTTTGTTTATTTCCAGATAGAAATCCTGAATTCTATAACTGTAAAATTTGTTTCTATTCACAGAATCACATATTCATATGATATTCAATATTCATATTCAATATTCATGTGATATTAATGAGAAAATCTTTTGTAAATAGGATGGACATTACTAAGTTTCCTCTTGACTCTCTTAATCTACATTTTTAGTTGTACACACTATATGTTTCACAGTATCTTACAGTATCTTTCTTACGCTCATTCTAAAGAGAAAAAGAATTGAGGACTTCCCTTGTTATATGACCAAAGCAGCAATGAGGAGAAAATGCTGAAAATGCGCAGGTAGGTTGTGGGAAGGACATGTAGTTCATCTCACTGTTATACCTGTTATAGGCACAACTGACTGGCTTTCTCAGTTAGAAATATTCCAGACGGTCTTCAGAAAATGAAAATTTGACTACTACTCTAGTAGTAAAGTTCCTGGTTAACCAATGTTTATTCCTACTTAGAAGTATATGGACTTTCTATATATTTTTCTGTTAAAAAATCTTTTGTTTCCAGAAAAAAATATCAATGAGATTAATTTTCATGTCTTGTGGGTCATAGGCAATTTCCCCTTTTTCTACTTACTCTATTTCGGGATGTGTTGAGGAAGAAAAACCCTGAAAAAATACTATTTCTACCAAAACCAGCAGTTCATATATCCAGGAAAAAGGTGATTTAAAGTTATCTAACCAGTAAAACAGAAAAATAAAATGGAGGTAATAATCCCTTCACAAACATGAAAAGGAAAGGACTACAAATTTTTTGCTATTCCAGCTTCAGCTTCACAATAAATATCCAAACTTTAAATCAAGAGCTTATTATAATATAGAGGTCCTATGTGCATATAAAGGAGTTTTTGAGAGGTTTAAGTCCTTCTACTTTAAGATTTCACAATGAAGATTTTTCCTCTCCAAACTGAATAACTTTGATATTTTTTTTCTTTGCAAAAATAATCACTATCAAATGTGTTGAAAAGTATGGTCTCAATGAGGTCGCTGGATTGAAAATAGTATGTACTAGGGATAGAAGATAGTATGTACTTGGGCTAGAAGATATATCCTGCAAAGTTACTGAGCCATAATTCAACAGAGGGTGGTCCACTTATGTGGAAAAGAAAATCCAGGTTCTATGAAAAGCCTTCTGAATAAATATAAACATCAATACTCCTGCTGACACCAATGTGGATTTCAAAAATATAGATGATGTCAGAATATGGACCAGAATAGTGAGTCTGAGAAAAAAAATGGAGACACCTAGCCATAAAATAATATTTACCTCACAAACACATCAGAAAACTGTGTGGAAAGAAGTTTCCTAAGAGGATGTTTTAGTACCAGAACAGAACATACAGAGAAAAGATAAGGGAAGTTATCTGTCTTGTAGAGAAGTGCACTATGTTAAAGAAAATTCACATTAACATCAGAAGAGCAATTTCACACCATCAAAAAGTAACACTCATGTTTAAGATTTGAGGCCTTAAAATGTGCCAGTCCGACAGCTGCTCTCCAGCAGAGACTGTAATGCATTTAACCTTCCTGCAAGAACAATAAAAGCTAACTGCTGCTTTCACCTAGTCTGCTCACCTCCAGCAAAGCCCTGCAAAAAATCAGGTCAATAAAGGAGATGAGTAAAGGGGCAGCTGTGGCATTTAGATCCATAAAGGTTAAAAACTATTTAAGTGTACCAGATTCATATCATAGTAAGTGTTTATCACCTATCAGGAATGATTTGAGAAAGGAGTATGTGTACAGCCACATGTGTGCGAAGCACAATCTTTATTTCACATATAAAATTATGGTCAGTGGTTTCACCATTACTGTTTCGTGATGAGACCCTGAGGTAGCAGTAGAAATTTCCACAAATGTATCAGCTTCCGTATGGTAGAAGCTAAAAAGTAAACAGAAAGTTTGGAAAGGAATAAAGAACAGAAGTGTTGTAATTAAGCCATTTCATACATCCACACGAGCTGCCTTCTTGAATACTGTGTGCACTTTCTCATCCCAAGAAGGAGGAGAAAGATTATCTGTGTTATGGAAAGGCTGGTTTAAAGAAGTCTTCAACCTAGAAAAAAGGTAACCGGGGGTCAACACAGGTCTATAATGTAGTGGGGATCTCATAAATAGGAATTAGCTCATGTATGATATATAAAATAAAAGTTCTCACGTTTTATAGAAGCAATAGGAACTGGATCTTCACCCAGAAAAAAATTTTGATGTGGAATTTCTAGTCACTGGGTGTGTGCAGATAATGTGATCCTGTCAACTCTACTAGGAAGTGAACAAGTCAGGGAAAGGAAACCCTTTCAGAGTTTTAGTTATGTGGACACTGCTAATCACCCAGATGCAAACAAGTTCTTGAAGACTGGAAGAATATTCAGGGGGTGTATCACTAAAGCTTTTATCCTTCTCTAGAGCTGAGCAAACCCTTTCCTGTCAAATACACTCAAGGCAGGTGTATGGCAGTAAAGCTCTGCAAAGAAAAACTACTGTATCACCTCCTCAGTTATAAAACAAAGAATCTGAAATGCTGGAGGCTCTGTGGATGTGCCCCAAACTTCTGAATTTTAGAGGAAATCATTGAGCAGCATCCTGTGAATAATTATTCACTTACTGTTTATGGTCATTGTTAGGACCAACAGGTAATGCTCATATTGTGACCTTTCTTACGTAAGACAGGTTACAGCACATTGATGTTGCTCATAAAAGCATTAATCTATATGCTCTTTTATTTATTTTTTTTCTGATGTAGGATTTTAAGTTATACTAGGCTGGTTAATGAATCTTTCCTTACAGCTGTGCACATTTTTGAAACACACACCCCCACTGAGGTCTACTGGAGTAACTCATTGAAGATATTAATAGACAGATGTGCTAACACTGGGTCTGAATGATGCTACAGGGCTTGTAGAGTGTAGGCCATTACCTATGGTCTACTCACTACCCACTAATGAGGAACAGACGAGAGCATATGATACAGAAAATCGAATTGCCACAGGAAAAAATGTTCTTATTCAAGTGCTAATAACTATTAATAATTTTTTTCCTTGAGAAACTTGCACTAGAACTGAAATTGTGCTTCAGTAAAGATTTTTCTTGCTGTTGAATTCCTCCTCATTCTTTACAAGACTGAAATTTTAAGAAATAAATATATAAAGGTAATAAAGTTGTAAAGGTAAATACTTTTTTTCCCCCGAGACACTTGAAAAGTCCCATTTCAGTTTGAAAAGTAAAGTTGTTCACTGCAAATTGCAATACAATCTCTTGCTAAATGGAGCATGTGGCAAAGGAATGTGCCCATGGGAGACAGTCCACTAACAGCCTTATGAGGCTCTCACCCTCAAACTGTTGGTTGATAGGGGATAAAGGCTCCTTAGCACACAATCTGACATTCAAGTACAGCTGCAATGGAAGGAGAAACTATTTGATGAAAGTGGCATATGGACAACTGTCCCTGTGGCACATTCAGGATGACACAATGCATGGCATTCAGCATGTAGGTTATTGGCTTCTGAAATGAATTACTAAGTATAGAAGCAAGAATGGCATTTAGAAATATAGGACAAGATACCTAATTAACATGTCTAGCAACCTCCCAAGTACTTCAGTCTCTTCAAACATATTATCCTCACACATCCAGTAACATACATACATACTATGCCCCAGGGAAAAAGGAGAGCATGAGATGGTTAGCTGTTCCAGTCTCAAATTATATCTGTATAGCAAAACAATCATTTCCAGAGAATATATGACCGCAAGCTCAACAAGTAAAAATGATGAGAAAAAAATAATTTAGACCCAAGATGCAAACCTGAATCATCAGGGAAAAAAATCCAACAAACCAAACCAAAAAAATATAATGCATGTAACTGGTAAAGCTTTAGTTATAGAGAAATGGTAAAGCATCAGAAAAAAAGAATTGTTCAATGTGTATGTATTCTGTATGCTGGTTTTTAGTATTTTAGAACTGATTTGAGGCACATGTTTCTTTTGTTTCTACAACAGACAGTAGTTCACACGAGAACTAGTAAATACTCAGAATGGAATTACATGCAAATTTACTTTACTGGCTTTTGGCCATATCAGCCCAATCCATATTTATTCATTCATAATGTCCATGTGCATCAACATAAAAAGTTTAAATCTTCTGTTGCTAATAAACTACTTACCTGACTTCGGATCAATGGAGAAATATGGTTGTCCCTGAAGAATGCTGTAAACCACTCTAGCACTGTTTCCATAGGTGGGATCATCAGCATCTGTAGCCTTTACCTGAAGCACATATGCACCTTAAAAGAAACACATTTAAACACATTAAGCAGTGTTCAAGGATATTTCAGACGCATTAGCTCTGTTGCTAGTGGATTCTTGTTCCATAGGGAGAATAATCTTGTAATCCTATTGGGAGAATAAACCAGGCAGTTCTTCAGGTGCGTGCCAGCAACCATCTAGGTAACAGCTGAGGTGTAATGGGAAGGAAAGGGAAAGCATCCTGCTGTCAGAAGTTATTTATAAACATTTTATGATGCATGTATTATTTATAAAAGCTTTTTAGCCAACACATATAGAATGAGGACCAGGTGGAGCACCATACTGGATTTTGAAAAAGGACTATGGCCTACAGTTTTGTGAAAAGATTGACATCTGTGGAAGTAACACATGTGAGTTGACTTTAAAATTAGTTCTTGGTCAAGTGATTCCTGAACCTGCCAGTGAATCAGTCTCTAAATACCTTAGAAAGTGATACTGCAGTCTCCTAATGGTGGAAGTCACATCCCCATTGTAGAATGAAATGAGGTGTTTTATTCAGCCAGCTGTCTTTAAAATTCAGACTTGAGTCTTCTTCCCTTTCCAATACAATTCAGTAGGAAACACAAGTACCACAGAGGAAGAATCTCCCTTTGATATTCTATTTTCTGCCATGGTTACAGACCACACCTCGTGCAGTTTGCATTGTATGCCGACTTAAAGGGGACCCATGACATGGAAGAAAAGAAATAATGGAAAACTCACCATAAATGGCAACAGTCTTGCAGAAATATCTTGTACCTCCAGCTGGTCACTAAGATATTTACCTGCATTTCCCCACTGCCCCATAGTGAAAACAGCACTCAAACTACAGCCATCAGCAAAACAAATGGCCTCATGTTTAAGGTGTCACATCAGTTCCAACTCTTAACATTGATTCTATGATTCTGTGCGAATGAATGTTGGAACTTGCAATGCTGATTTGAAGTGAATTAATGAATGGGTATCCCCAGTGCTTCTGTTTCAAGAAATAGTCTAGTTTTGGAGGTAATTTGACTTTTTTTTTTTCCATGCATATCTGTGGAATTCAGCAAGCACTTCAAGACTACTACTTTTCTTTAATGAAAATTGGCAGGTTCAAAGGATGCTCATAACCTAAAGTTAACCTTAATGGTCTTGTCAAAGTTTACTTCCAAGAGTACCTCTCTGAGACATGCCCCATGTGAAAGGACCTATGACTTGGAGAAGAAAGTAACTCCGCAGAGGTAGCTGGTTGGAGACATTTTTTTTATTCCAGTCTTCCACCCACCCTCTCATCTCTCCATCCTGATTAACAGTGATGCAGTAGGGTTTGGAATTAATGTTCTAAAAATATTCGCTGCATGATAGATGGTCATACAAGACTGCTCCTATGGCAGTTGTTCATTGAACAACAGGGAATGAAATCCAAGAGATACTCTTTTCTATCTCCCGAAGAAGACATAGAAATATAGGTGCTATTTGACTAACAATCACTTTTTAAAGTCAATAGGCTGATCATGCTTTTAAACTGAGAGCAAGTTTCATTAAAATTAACTTCTAAAAGAAAGAAAAGTTTAGCAATGAATACATGAGTGAAAATAAATCACTGAGAGTCAGTTACCCAAAAGCCTGAAATTACTCTCTTGATTTTCTGGATGTGAAGGGTGAGGAATGTTCTGTCAGAGAAGACCAAAGTCCAGGTTCAGTATAACAGCTGTGGAAGACGTGCCTACTCAAACACCTTGCTTTGCTTCACTGCACCCCATTTGCAAACTGAGAACAGCACTTTAAGTCTATATGCCAGCACTTTTGAAAAAGGATTCTTAAAGCTAATAATGTCCTGATAATGAGATTTGAAATCAATATTAACTCATACATTAATGCTGCAATGAGACAAAAATAGCATGTTATTTGATTTTAGGAAAATTATTTACGAAGAAAGCATCGTGCCTCTTGTTAGTTAAGTAGTAATGCTTATTTTCTATCAATTTCAGTTGCAATTCTACACCCATACTTTTCACTATCAGAGTTTTTCTTTTAATCCTTAGAAGCACACTTCAAGAAAATATAATTATACGTTCTCAGACGAGGATGAGATGACTTGCTATGCTAGGTCAATATTCAGAAGGCAGATTTAGCTCTGATAAAGTTTGTGAAAAAATGCTACAGTTCTTTTCTTATGAAAAACTTATATATACTTTAAGAAGTCTTTACTTCTGTCTAAACAGCACAATTTCTTTATTTATTTGTAGAATTGCAGATAAAATACCAACTAATTTATTTACTAATTTAATATATACAATCAATGCCTATATTAAATCTGATTTAGACTTACAATGGTTAAATGGCAGTCCATTGTTGTTATAAAAGAGACCAAGAAGGAAAGTTTATCAGTATTTAATAGATAAAAACCTATTTATATTTTCTCATTATGCCTACCTTTTTATGTGCTAGGTCAGGTATTTAAGTTCTATTCAGACTTGCAATACAAGATAACCCACAACAAAAGCCATACGCAATGAATAAATTACCTCGTGATAACACTGAATTAGTGGAATTCACAAACTTATTTCCTCCAGGTGAAATAAACCAGAAAAAAAACCCACCCTATATCCAACAATTATAATTGATTTTTGATGGCCTCTTACAAATGAGCCTTGTCACTAAAATGCACAGACTTGGATTTGACAGATGGACTACTTGGTGAATAAGGAATTGACTGGACGGTGGTTTCAAACTGTTGTGATCAATGACTCAATCTGGGTGGAGACCAGTGATAAGTCATCTCCCTCAGGGATCTGTATTGGACCAGTATTATTTAACATCTTTGTCAGGATCACAAACACTGGGATTGAGCCACCCTCAGCTAGTTTGGAGATGACACTAAGCTCAGTGGTGTGGTTGATCTCTACCAGAGGGACCTTGACAGGTTTGAGAGGTGAGACCATGAGAACCTCATTAAATTTAACAAGGCCAAGTAGAAGATCCTGCACATGGGTCAGAGCAATCCCAGATATGGATGCAGGTTGGGTGATAAGTGATAGAGTGCAGCCCTGTGGAGAACAGCTTGGGGTGGATGAAACACCATATATGAAATGGCAATGAGTGCTTGCAGCCCAGAAAGCCAACTGTACCCTGGACAGCACCAAAAGAATCATCTCCCTTTACCTATTGTTCCAACACGTTTAGGTAAGAAATGTTCAATTGAGATATTCAAGCAAATTTAATTTTTCTTATTACAGTGCAAGTATTCACATGTATTTAAGATGTGGGCATGTGAAGGACTGAATGTGTATGTAAGGAGATTTTTATTAGGCAAATTTGGTAATTTCATAAATTTAATCCATGCAGTGTCTCAGGGGAACTGAAATATATCCAGCATATACATGTTTATCTGGTTTTAAAAATTCAAACTAAAGCTACCATGGCTGAGAATGATTTTTTGAGCTTACCTCCTACTCCATAATTTATTTCCCAAGCTCTAAACCAGCAGCTTAAAGCCAAGTAATATACTTTTTAGAGAGCAGTAACTGGCTCTCCTTCTTTACAAAACCACTATGACCAGTAGGTCAGGTTGGCTCAGGTTATGTCACCAGCAGCAGCTTCCTCCAAACCAGAGGCAACTTACCAAGACAAAGGTTTGCTGAAGGAGGGTGACCTGGAATGAGTGCTTTCATGGCAATACTACTGTGGAGTTCATGTCTCCTATCATTAGACTTCTACCACTTCTACTCATCATCTAAACTGATGCCAGGCTCCTGTAGCCGGCTCTGCAGTCAGGCGCTCGGGACAGAGACCCTGGCAGCACTGGTCTGCATGTGCAGGTAGGCATGTGACACACCTCATCTGAAACATCTGTTCTCACACAAAAATGTGGCGTTACAAGGTGAAGGAAGCAGTCAGCAGCCAGCAGCCTGCCTGAAAATTCTGATGTCGGCCTAGGTGCTGTACAATCCCTGCACAGATCAATTCTTCTTTGTCTAAAAATATTAGTTTACATATTCTAAGGTGCATGCTCCAGGTAATTCAACCTCATTACACAAAAGAAAGACAAAATGCTGATTTATAAACTAAGCTTTAAGGCAGACACTTAAACTCATATTATTTCAGCCTGATAAATAGCAGGCACTGAATACGAAAAATAATCCATTTCTTAATGATAGTAATTTCAACTGTATTATAACATGTGTCAGATCTTTTACAACAGGTAATACGTAAATCTTATATTTCTATGAGAGGTTAGACATGTTGTGTTAATGTGCTTTCAGTCATTTACTAACTTAACACCTGATGTTCTAGCTAAGGGGCTTTCTCCTTTAACAGGTTTTCTGAAATTGGTTTCTCATGCTTCCAGTATTATCAACCTCTGTCTATTGTATGTAACAAGCTTTCTATTTTATTGCAAAGCATAAAACAACTATACTTTTAAAAGTAGGCTCTAAAAACTAATTATGTTGTTTTCCAGGCAATAATAGTGGGTGCTCCAGCTGTAAATCTTTAATGCACAAAGGTAGTGATGGAGGACCACATTTACTACAGCTCATGGTATTTTAATTAAAATATGTACTTATATTACTATGTGAAGTAATCAAATGAACACAAACCACACTATTATATTTTGTGGTTTGGAAATATAGGATAGGATTTAAAATACTTATATTTTTACTTTTATGTGCAATCAACAAATATTTGATGTAAGGCATCATAAAATGCAGAATAATAGAATGATGTGCTTAAATAGTTATGTTTTAGAAAGAAAAGAAAAATAATGCTAAAACAGTCACATGGCTCGATGAAATTATATAGGATTTTAACCAGGATTATATTCTCTTTAAGCAAATAGAGCTAACAGTGAGGACTAACACACTGTAAATAGTTGTTTTAACCGCACCATGCTTACTGGCCCGAAGTTTACTCTGGCTGAAGTCCAAAGGCAACCTAGCAGCTCCTGCTAATAGATGGAGCCCAAGATCTCTTAACTTGTTGGCCAAAATAGCCTAATAAAAGTCTCATAGTTTGTATTAGAGTGACTGGAGGGAGCCTGAATTTATACCACAATGAGAATGTCCGTGAAATAAGGATTTGACTTCTAGACTTATTGCCATTTCTTTCTGACAGATTTTCATTAGTAAAAATGCTCTTTTGCCAATATCAATAGAATCTCTGAAAGAAGAGCAGTATTAATTAAATATCTTCCTAACCAAAGAATACTAGAAAGAAATTTCAAAATTCTCTAATATACCCCATTTGATATTTTCAAATTGCTTAAGAATGACCAGTCAAGCTGTGTTAAAACTATTACTACAAAGTTCGGACCATCCTGATTTCAAAACAGGACATTTAATTTTATTTTTACACATGATTTTTTTTCTTAACAAGGACTAAAATACTGACATTTTGTACTCTTTCAGCCTGGAAGTAAGGTTTGCATTCACAAAAGTGTAGGCGGCAGATCTTGCTGGCTCTGGAGCTATCACTGGCTTCCAAAAAAAAAAAAAAAAAAGGAGGAAATCTTAATTTAGTTTTTTGAACTGAAGGACACGACTAAGATATCACAAGACTCAGCTACTACTACAAAAATCAGTTATTTCACTGTAGAGGAAAATGAGAATATTTGAGACTTGGAGAATAAGATAAACTTATTTAGGCATGATTCTTGCAAAATTAATGTACAATAAATGGAACTGCAGAGACAAAGGTGGTGCTATCTGCAAACTAGAAGGTTGCTCAGACCCTTTTCCAGATAAATTCTCAGTATCTCAAATGACAGATTACACATTTTGGATGCTCCTACAGGATCCTGCGGAGCAGACTCCACAACAAGCTCAAGTCTCCTCATTTGAAGTCCAGGACTGTGATTTTTTACCACTTATCTATTTTTTTTCTCCTTTTTTTTTTCTTTATCTTTTGTTAGTAGGAAATAAGCATGAGATATTGTATTGCAGTTTTCATAGAATTTACCTTTTGTAATGAACTATCACAGTAGTTGCATCTACTCATGGTGATCAAAGATCCTACAGCGGAACTTCAGCTGTAAGCTTTCTTTTTTTTTCTTCCTTTTTTTTACCCAGCATGGTTTTCTTGTAGAGTTAGAAGAGGTGTCACAATCCTGATGCAAAACCTTTCCCCTACCACATGTATGATTTGGTGTTTTTCTCACTCTGCTGGGAGTTGTTGGTGCCTACAACTTTTGAAAGAAATCAGATGATTGTGCAAACAGGTTTTATATATGAGCAGGAAGAAGGAGGGGAACAGTTGCTGGCATAGAAACTCACTACTTTACTTCCTGAACATTTCCAAGAAGAGCACCTTGGCAACCTGAGCAACATCCATCTTCTTTTCAGAGTTCAAGTAAAAACCTAACCAGTGCCTGCCTTTCTTGTGTTTTCTGTTTTTTAGGGAAAAAAAAAAGATTAAAAAAAAAAAGAAAAAAAAAAAGTGAATTTATGATTTCGTGTAGCACTACCTTGCAATTCAGATCAGGAGGTCTTGTCTCCATAAATATTCCCCTAACCTGCCACTAGCAGTTTTAGCAAAGCTCCGGTACCAGGAGAACATGTGCATCTGTAAAGAGAGATGCTGATATTGCCCTTTTGTGGCTTATCTTTTATATAAGAAATTACCAATAATTTGAAGATATACTCCTGAAGCTGACTCCCACAAAAGTAATGTGAGGAAGGAATATTTTACTTGGAAAAGCCAGTTTCCAAGTTATATATTCATGGCTGTGCAGCTTTGATAATAACACAGACTCACTAGCTCCATCAATATCTTGGATACTAGACGCAATCAGGGGAGCACACTTTTCACCTGTTTTGCATTCCAGACATCACACTGAGTCTATATATATATATATATATATATATATATATTTCTCTTGGCTGTCAGAAGCAGCCATGTCAACAAGAGCAATACTGCCTTTCCCTGCTGTAACTGATGAAGAATGGAGGCTTTTAGCTACTACTGTTGCCATGCTGGTAGCTTAAGCAGATGTTGTGAGCCTCAGCATTTAGCGCATAATCAAATGCATTTCTGATATCTTTAGAATAACACTTGATTTACATTGCCAGCAATACACAGAGTATGGAAGCTGGCTTTGTTAACACATAGACACTCTGGAAAACAGCGCTTTAAGTGTTGAGGTTTCTCTCCTGTCAGGTTGGATGATGTTGCATTGTGAAGAAAGATGCTTTTGTTTCTTCTTCCTCATGCTATAAAGGCTTTATAAAGTAGAACTAAGGTTTTAGAAAGAGTCAGCATATTTTATAGCCCATAGCATTTTTGTCTCTTGGTGTCTTTCTTGCAAATTAATTAATAGGTCCCTTTCTCCTGACCAACCCTGTCTCCCTCATGGATTATGAGGGTAAACACAGGAAACCTACAGCTGGGGGTTTTGCAGATAATTATTTAGCTTGAAAATTAGTAAAGCAATTATTTTCTTTTCAAATTTTTTTCTCTACCCTCATCTGTTGGGGTCAGCCACAGTTAAGCCGCTAAAGGCACACAATCTGGCTAAGCTAATAATGACTCTTTTAGTATTTAATATTTTTTTAATTTAGTTAATTTTGTTAATTTAGGCTATTTATTTATTTATAAAGGCATCCAGCTGCTTATACAGTCCCAAAGCTGTGATAATGTTCACAGAGTTTGCACTTCCGAATAAAGCAAGGAGCTTGAAATAGCAGCCAATAGTCTATACCAAATAGGCACAAAAAGGAGTAGCTTGGTAAAGTAACTGCCAGAGATAATACACAAGGAGAGCAGCACAGGCACCAACTGGCAAATACTAAGCTTAATATCCATCTGTTTGAGAAATACATCTCTTGAGAGTGATTCTTCCATTCTGTTTTCAAGTCTGTGGATCGCTCTCCTCTTACCAATATGGCAGAAGTTCCTCTCACATACATGAAATTTAGCAAATAGAAAAAAATATCTTTGACTTCTGCTTTTATCACCTTGGCAGCTTGATCAAGTTTTAGGCCATGACTTAAAAGAGACTTAATTTTGTCAGAATACCCATCGTGACTAGGATGTGGGCCATAAAAATAGCCAGGACTCTCCCTAACCATGATAATGATGCTGGCAAAACCCTATTGTATATGACTCTGCTCAAAGAAAAGGCTAAGTGTTATGCTCAGTTTGAGGAAATTTATACGTTGGAATTGATTGTTAGGATGTTCAGCTGTACAGCACTCACTGAATTAGCCGCGTGCCTTTAAACACACACCGTCTTTCTAGTGCCAGATGAAAGAGCATCAGGAAAAGAAGCATTTTTAAGCAATCCAGGAAACATTAGCTTCTCTCATGGAAATTGTCCTGGAGATTTGTAAAGTGTGGCAAAAATCTTGAAATTGTGACTCTCCCCACAAAAAAATAGTAGGCCAGAAATGATGAATGGCACACCAGGAGACGGCACATCATCATGTACCTCCATTATTTTACTGGAGTTTCACACATCAGTTCTTCAAATGTCAAATGATTTATTCAGAACTTAGTAATAAGAAAACTTGAGCTTTACACAGGATCAAAGAAAAAAAAATGGTGTGAAATAAATGTCATTCATATTGAATGTCAGTTAAACAGACTCTAGTTTGATTCTTGGTAGATGTTTGGATGGTATATGGAGACTGGTTTGTTTCTATTATTTTTATCTGATGCTTGACCTGATTAGAAATACTTCAATTCAGCATTCACATGGGTATGTTTATAAGTACAATGGTAATTTCTACTCCAGATTAAGGTGAAAAAGGTTTTTTTTTGTTGTTTTGAATGATAGAAAGAAGTTTATCAGGATTTTTTTGGGCAGTTACTTCTTAAAAGTCATACATTCAGGATCAAATTTTGCTGACCAAATTCCATACTAGTCTGATGATGCTTCAAGGAAGAGATTTACAGAGGCTGATGACTGAGCACTTTTGAAGTTTTTTTTTCCTGCATCACATCTCTCCCCATCTACTTAAAGTGTTGTGGCAAAATCTCTCAAGAAGGAAGTAGAACACTCTTTAGATCTTTTCTCTTACTTAAAATCTCCTAAGAGCAAAATTGGATTAGGCAGAGACCTAGTAACATGGAAAAATATCCTCAGAACACAACTGTGACTTCTACACAAGCTAGTATGTAGTGTGATATTCTGTGAAAGGTACTGATTTTTCTTTAATTATTTAATCAGAATATTGCTCTGAAGAATTTCCTGCTATTTCAAGGTTAGAGTAGTGAAGAATCCATAGAATTTTACTCTATATGTTTATTTGCATTAAAATTTAAAATTTCATCTGATCCATTCAGTGACTTAATTAATAATTTACATACTGTTCTGCGTAGCTTCCTACATCAGCACTGAACGACACTAACCTTCACCGTTAGTGCTAGGAAAAGTAACCCCACATACCCAGGATAAGGATTTGACTAGAAGAGCTTCAGAACTTGGTATAGCATGGATGTCCTCAAGCCCTGCAAAATGTTGCCCTCATGCAAACTGGTTTGCAAGAAAAAGGGTAAAGGAGGCATTGCTATGCCAAGTGACATCAGGCTCAGCCTCCATCACAAAGAGTATTTCAGGAAAAAAAAAAAAAGGAAGAAATCCACAAGTTGAAAAAAACTCAGGATAACACGGCCCTCTGTAAGTCCTGATCTGGTTCCTAGCAGTGATTGCTTTAAACCCTGGAACACAGACAATCATATACCTACCAAACATCTCTTTTACCATGATAGTTGGGCCTTTCTAAGACAAAGCTAATAACTGATTCATTTCCCTTTCTACAGGAACAGGGTAAGGAGTAATGAACTGAACACACAGCAAAGGAAAGAATTTTGTGATGGCTGAGCAGAGACAGCTTGCACAGGGCTGAATGTGGTGCCTCTTCTCCTCATCTGGGCATTCCGTTCCCTCTCAGAAATCCCATCCCTGTTGTAGGAATGACCCAGCCACTTAGAAAGGCACAAACCGAGGTCAACTTCAGATTTTCTTAATAACTCACAGCAGTTTAGCAGACTTTGCACAAGCAGCTGAGTCATTCCTGCAGCAGAAATTCCCGAGAGAGAGGGAACAGACAGCTGGCAACAGAAAACAGTGCAGACACTGAGGTTAAAGGAATTTTCCAACCCAAACCATTCTGTGATTCTGTGAAAAGTGTTTGGTGGGTATATAGAGCCCTAATGCTAATGGCAAGCACTTATTTTAGTTTGTTATTTAACTTGAGGGATCATAGTGTCACTGTCTTTGAAAGTTCTTAAGAGCAGATTAGACATTCATTAGGAATGACACATATGTATTTGATCTTCATGGAAATGCACTAAGCAAGTTTGCCATCCCTTCTAACTCTAGCTTTGTTTTTCCATGCACTTGCATAAAGACATCCCTCCCCTTGCAGTGCTACTATGTCCTTGCCATTGTGGCTATGACAGAAGAACCTCTGTGATAACATATTAATTGGGTTCAGAAATACACTTCTGAAGCAAGTCTTTCCATTGTCCCCACTAACTGTGCTCTGATAATACATGTAGCACTCTTAAAAGTGTGCAAACTGGAATTATTTTGGGGTGAGGCTGAGGTGGAAGGTGTGCTGTAGGTGTGTACTTGATGTAACACAGTTGTTATTAGGTAGGTGTTAGGTCCAAGGGGCCAGTCCAGAGTCTGTTTGAAACCATGACAGTGTATGTACTGTAGATGCTAAGTTCTCAGCACTCACTCTTTCACCACCCAGATCTGTTACTATTGCATCACAATACTGTCTAGTATGACATAGAATCATAGAATGGCTAGAGTTGGAAGGGACTCCCAGAGGTCATCTAGTCCAACCCCCCTGCAAGAAGCAGGGACACCCCCAACTAGATCAGGTTGCTCAGGGCCTCATTCAACCTGGCCTTGAACGTCTCCAGGGATGGGTTATCCACCACCTCTCTGGGCAACCTGTTCCAGTGTTCTACAACTCTTACAGTAAAGAACTTTTTTCTAATATCCAATCTAAATCTTCTACCTCTATTTTGAAACCATTACCCCTTGTCCTGTCACAACAGGCTCTATTGAACAGCCTCTCCCCATCTTTCTATAGGCAGTACTCTATACAGCATCAGGAATAGCACTTCTCCAGTACTTTTCAGAGCCATAACAATACATAGGTGTCATTGTTATTTCACATAAGGAACAGTTGCAAATTAGTAAGCAACAACCTATAAGGTTTTAACTGAAGATAGAAAATTTATAGCAATACTAAAATATTATAGCAATACTAAATACATATTTAGCCAATTTCATAGCATTGAAACCAGAGTATTTTTGTGACCACAGAAGGGTATGGATTAGAAGGGACCTCTGGAGATCGTGTAGTCCCAGCCTCCTGTTAAAGTGAGATCACCTAGAGCAGGTTGCATAGGACTGTGTGCGTGTTCAATATCTCCAGAGAAGGAGACACAACAACTTCTCTAGGCAGCCTGTACAAATGCTCTGTCACACTGATTAGGAGAAAAAAGAAATTCAAACTACAAGGTCATATTAAACATATGGAAGTTTTAAATATATCCCCTTTAAATTAGCTGTGTGACTCTCCTGTCTCATATATTATTGTGACAACTGACTTCTTTTCACGTGTCTGTATTCTGTTGTTTTTTGGGTTTTTTTTTTCCTAAAATCATATCACAATCCTTCTAGTGCTCCAGAGTCTGATTTGTTATTGATCTGAAAAGTAAATCCAATTTTGTATTTACTTCATAATTTGGATCAGAATGATGCTTTGACAATACAGTATAATTAAACAAAACCTCAAGCATCCTTCACAGCTGGCAAATTTCTGGACTATGTGCTGCCAGACTGGGGACTTAGAACCAGTTTTCTTTGGAAAAGCCCAGTGAGCCAAAGAAAATGTCAGCGTTTCACTGGAGGAATGCACTTTCTGGGCATAACTGGGAGGACATTCTTTGCCAAAAGGTCACAGAGACACGCTCTGTTTCAAGATAACAACACGCCTAGTTTTTTCTCAGCATCAGGAAGGACAGTGACTAAAGCATAAGAATGTAATGGGGGGGGGATATTGTCCTGGTCTTACTTCTGTACTAGACTGTTGGACAGCAAAGTATTTCAGTATTTCTTAGATTTCCCATACTAAAATGGAAACACAAGTCTTAAAACTTACAGCGTCAGGAGCTGCTCTAAGACAGCTATTCAATGAGTGGTGATTTTTTGGTGCTCCACAGTGTGATGATAACAGTGAGGTCTTCTATTATATCACTGGTCATGACATAAAAATACACATAATTTGGAAATGTATGATTGGGCAGAATACCAGGCTATCCCAATCTGAGACACCTAAAACTATATCATATTCTCACTTAAAGTCACACTTTTGAAAGAATTATGGACTACAGTCAAGAAGCAGCCAAATGACAATCTCAAGATCTGGCAGAATTACAAAATATTTCTTATTTGGGACAATTCTTTATGTTATCATAGAAGACATCCTGTAACTTACAAATACCTAATTTTTAGGGGGTTTTGGTCCTTTTTTTTTTTCCTTTCTGAAAACTGAATGATAGCGTGGCTTTTAGAGCAAACAAAAAACATGAGCAAATGTTTTAAAGTTATCATTTTAAACCACGATTTTAAGTTGATTTCAGGCATTCCAATACATGCCAAACACTTCAATTTTGAGCTTGAATGAGAAAGCCTTGCTTCCAGGATGGTATGAGGACTGGTAGAGCCATTCACATATGGGTGTTGTCAATTCAGCTGCGTTTTTTGGCCTGAGGAGATTCAATTTGTGATGTCCACCTTTCATGCACTTATAAACTTTTACATTTCACCACTTTAATTATTCACAGCAGTAGAGCTTACATCCCTTTTTTTCTAAGTCAGTGTCCTGACTTGCATGCAATGTCACATTTTCTTCTATTTTTCTCCTCAGATTTTTCTGTAGAAGCAACCCGATCAATAAAATCCAAATGTAAATGTTTTCAGCAATGTGAAACAGTATAAACAAGTAAGACTGGCAGACAGCCATTTACCTACAGCAGGTGGAATAAGACCGCTGCCATCAGAGAAACAGAAAGAAGTTGGACCTTCTACATAAATTAGATCTTTCACAGACAATTCATTTTTGCATGTATAATCAGCTAACTGGAAAACAGTTTCAAGATATCTGGAACTGAGTTTTAGGTGAATGTGCTCTTCAGTAACACAAAGAAACCTTTAGTAACACTCTTGTGTCTATCTTCTGGAAAAATTTAATTATAATATGTATCTTTTCCCAAATTAAGAATATTTCATCTCATGCTGTTCTGCACTTTGCATTGTAAAGCACTATTTGGGAATTGGGGGATCCTGTTCATCCTAAAAGTTATCAACAAAGCTCTTGTAAACTTGGATAGATATCCCTGTCGGTCTGAAGTTTGAAATCCATCTAGCTCTGTCACTCTAGATAAAACAAGATATTTCCTGTAACCTTGATTCCCACCCAGAGAAATTAAAATCTTCAAACTTGATTTGGTGACCCAATTACAAATTTTGAGCAGCCTTTCTCATGGAAATAATGACTAAAACTTCACATGCATGATGATGCAAGCATTCCTTTCTTCCAGTCATTAAATATTCAGACAATTCTGTATCCAAAATACATGGTTGAAGTCTATGGGAACTGTTAAAATATAAAACCTCCTGTCCCTGTTACAAATAAAGTGTATAATATATCATAATTAGTGTATAGAAGAAATCCATTATAAAAATACTTTGGTTCCTTTTGCAAAGTATGCCTTTGAAAAGTAACACTAGACATAAAAGATGTTTTTCTTAAAAAAACTGTTCAGATTCTGAAGCATTTAAGAAGATTTTATGTGTGTTTTCTTTTTACAATAATCATCTCTCTAACTTGCCAGATCATCCTGTTGATTTTTAGCACTTCCAGAAAACAGTAGTCAGGGTTCCTACCAAATTCATTTGCAACTGTCTCGGACCACTGCTAAAGTTTTTTTTAGAAAAGTACCCAAACTGTAAGATTATTACAGATGCTAGAGGAGACAAAAATCCAGAAGCTTTAATAAATTATTATTTATGTCCTAAATCTAAACATTTTTAACACCATTTTCTTCCCCAATATCCATAACAGCATTTGTCAACTTAACTGATCCCTGAAATGAGTTCCAAATTATTCAACAGTGTCAGGAAATCAATCTTCAGACAGAAGACAGCAGTTATTCTTCTCATTCATTTTTGTTTTATCAACAACTATTTGTTTTATCAACAACCTATGGTAAATGAGATCATTTTGAATGCTTCATAGGATCCCACCGTTCAGCTGAACAGTCCCTTATTCCTGCAGCAGAGTATTTTGTTTACTTACTGCATTAACCCGTCCTTGTTTCTCCTGCCACATGCCCTACTGCGCCTGTGCCACAACTATCTATTTTCCACCTGCCTCCTACTCCTCTGAGACTTCTACTCTGAAACCTTGCCCTAGCCCTGCTTAATAAAATGTCCCTGAAGCAGCTCCTGCTCTCTCTAGATTTCTCTCTACAGGAAAAAATAACCAACCACCAGACTCTTTCATAGTCTGTCTCCTTCCCAGCAAGCAAGGCTTCAGGATGAGGCTGACATTCAACAGCTCAGCCACTTTTCATCCTCTTGTTTTGAATTTTATTTTCTAGTGATATTCAAAATAGCTCCTTGACACATTTAATAATATCAATAATAATATATTTCAATATTTTTAATCAATTATGGGATGAATAGAAGCAAGATTATGTTTTCTGAAAACGCACTGCATATCAAATGATTGACACTGCTCCAGAACTAGTTTTTTCCTGGCTACATTGCATCTAGCACCAATAACAGGCTTCATGTCATAAGGCTGCCAGGAGCGATTGTGTGTCACAACTAGCTAAAAAATATGAAATTTCAATGAGAAATCTAAGCCGTGCCAGGCCGCTTCTAATTGTCTGGGGTTTTATTCCTTTCACTTTCTCTATGGGCTTCTGTATTTTTTTTTACCATCAAAAGTAATAAAACACCCCCCCCCCCAGGATTAATAATAATTTGTGTGAATGGAGGCTAGTTGAGAAATTCATAGGAAGAGAGTGCACAAAACAGGCTCATTTATTTCTTTGATATTGCAGCTAAATATAACACAGAATAGAGTCGGGTTTTCTTAAAATTCTGTAAGCATGTGAGGGCTGCACTCTTGGACCACTGTGTAAAAATGTCTCATTAATTTTCCTCTGTCTCTTTCAATATGTTCCTATTACATGCTTGGGACTACTGGGGCTCCCAATGGTGACTGAATTTTGCAGCTGCAAATCACCATCCTTAAGTAATTTGAAGTATTTTCTCACTGAAAACTCATCAGATCACAGCTGCTGGTTGTGGTCATTCAAAGAAAAGTCCTCCTCGGCTCTACTTATTCTTTTACACTGCCTAGAATTTTCATGAAGCATTGGTTCCTAAAGTTTCTTCTCACGGACCATCATGCAGCAGCAAGGTAGCACGTGGACTGCGTGCTGATTCAGCATGAGCTCCGGGAGCACACCCAGTTCATCCCGGTACCTGGTAAGTGACAGGTAGTGCAAAGTAGTAGGGCAAGTGTGATGGGCAGAAAGTGCTGGGGGACGGTGTCATCAGAGCACCCTGTGGATACAGCCAAAAGGAGTTACCTGCAGGGAGCCAATGACTGACTGAGACATCGATGCTGCTTGTAACCTACCAAGTGCATTTAGCAACGACTGTTATCACATCTGAAAATTGAAAACGACTTCTACAGAAAAATCCCAGAACCAGCTGAGTTGCGCTGTAATGAAAGAGTAAAGGGCAAAAATAATCCCCTTCAAATGTACATATTGATTTCCTGTGCACCGTTACTGTGTTTAGAAAACTTACAGAAATAATAGATAATTTTTTTAACTAGTTCATAGCTCTGAAAAGAGTTCACGTAAACTTTCATAAGCTATTTTAGTTTCTGAGTATTTTTTTTAATGCTCTTAAATATTCAAATAGCATTTACTGTGCAAAAAATAACTGTAAGCTGCCACAATGGACACCTGTGACAATTAAGTTGCTAGTCACTACTTTTTTCTCTTCTTATTTAATTTTTCATACTTTTAAAAAAACATTCAGTTTTATAGTAGAGGAACGGTCTCTAAATTGTGATTGCAATTTTCATTAGAAATTTTGCAAAGAGAAGATCCACCAGATGGTGCCATTCTCCTAGTGGGACATAGAATTTGGTCCATGAAATCTCTCAAATTCTTATTTACAGATAGTGTTTAATAACCAGTATCTGCTTCTTCGACACTTTATCCATGTCCTATACATTTATGAAAGCTGTGCTGACTTTAATGTAAAGACCTAAACTTGTGAGAACGTCTGTTTCTCAAGGAAGAGCATGGCAGAGATGACATAGTATGTTGCTCATTAGTAGAGTTGTCTGTTGTCATCATTCCTTCTATAAGCTGAGGAAAATCTTTCATGTTCTGATGTCGAACCTGCATGCAATCAAGGAAAAAAACTGTAAAAGAAAAGCAAGACTTTACACCTCAGTCCCCTACTTTTCTCCTCACCATCACTACTTGAGTTTGTCTCACATAATTGCTCAGAATGTCTTATCATTGACTCACATATTTTTATGTTTTAAAAAAACATTGATCTCAGATTTGACACAAGCTTTAGTTGGTTCTATCCATTACACACAAAAAAGAAAAAAAAAATCACAGACTTATTCTGATTTACTTTAAAGGATTGTTCCAAATTAGTTACACTTCTCAGAGAAGAGTCATTCTACATCTGCTGTTCCATTAGCAGTCCCTTAGGTCCAAATTAACAAATATAAGTCCGGATTCTCATTTTAGCATGAACTTTACGTTCCTATCATCTTCATATAATATCTTAATGTGACTTCAAGCAGTATCCATGCTTCTGACTGATCCTTCACTTGATCATACCATTGAACAGGGTCCAAAACCCTTATTCGTGCCTTAATGAAAGCACACAATTTTTTTCCACAGTCTGAACGTAGCATTTGCCAGAGAGGGAATCTTTGTCTTCCTCCATTCCTCAGAAGAGACTCCTGCAGCTTATTGCCTGTCTTTACCATTCCCGGTCCAGGAGTTTCTGGAGCAAACAAGCCTGGAGCTGACAGCAAGAAAGTTTGAGGTGCCTGAGGCACGTGCGTAGGTATGAATGCCAGGCTTCCTGAGAAAGCTCAGGCAAGGAATGAACAGGAAGCCCAGGCTAAAGCATTTAGTGCTAATCACAGGCACTCTCTTATATGGCTATGAGCCAACACAAGGCTAAAACCCATGCAGCTGTAATAGTGCTGAACTAGTCACCTGAGATACAGGACATGTTAATCTGTGTGCAGACATGTGCTACCAAGCACAAGGAGCCTTGGGAGCAAAGTTGCCTCTGCCACAGCACATGGAGGGAGAGGTGGTGAATTTGCACTGATACGATACACACACAAAATCCTGACTGGATCCAAACCAAACATTTCTCTACTCAATGCAATAAATGAAGACACAGAGACATAAAAAAAAAAAAAAAAAGAAAAAAGAGACCATCTTAAATAGTACCTGGTTTCAGTTTCTTCATAACTGTGGACCACCCTGTAAGCAGAGTCCTCCAAAGAAACAAAGTGCCTCCTTTCACAAGACAACTTGCCCATCTACACTTGGAGTCTCTCTCACTTTACTCACGACAATGCTAATGGATTCTGTCAGGACTCTCATCTTTTAAGCATGGTGTCTGCCTGATTTGTCAGCTTTTTTTAAGGCTAATGATTCCCTAATCAGAAAAAAAAAAGGAAGACTCATAATAATTTTAAATTAAAAGAAGTAAAACCAGTAAGAAAGATAAGTCATGGGGGGTAGTTTCCTAGGGGGAATCAAGCCAAATCTGCAGTACCCTATTAATTTTTTTTTTCAAACCATTGCTGGTTTCTACACTGCACTTCCAGGACAACTCTGGTCTTCTGAAATTGAACTAAAATGACAGAAGCCACAATGGTGTTTAAAAATTGATACGGGTACTATGGCACTAATCCAGAATTTGACAGAATCTAGCTTCTACCTCCAGCATGTTTGCTATTATTGACAGCGGTTCTTTATACAGAGGTTCCATATCTCACATTGTGGGAAATATAAATATGTTCAAAGAAGATCTCTCTTCTTTAAATTTGCCTTCAATAGAATTAGTTGCTGCTCCTAGACTGTGAGGCAAGGGCTGACTTGTGCATTCATTATTCCTCCTTTTCGCTGGGGGAATGCATTTAATTAAAGAACAGTGGCACTGCAAGAAAGGTTAGGCAAGGAGCACCCTTGAAGTAAGTCATTTGTCAACATAGAAGGAATGAAAGATGTCAGATATCTTGACTTAAAACATTATGGTCATTATTATATTCTGAACCAGGCTCTAACTTTATTTTATATATACTGATGCCCTTAATGAACCAGCACTTCAGAGTTTCTTGAATAAGCAAAAAAAAAAAAAAATTCCATGGTTTAGAAAAAAAACAAAAAAAATCCATTGAAGTTACTTATATTTGCTTTTTTTTCAACTGTGTGACTGTTATTGGCTGTGATTAATGAGTGATGTTTATAGGGATTGTGGCATGAAACACCAAGGAGTTCTTCTGACAGCATGCCACACACACTAAGGACTCCATGCAGACCATTACTGATGATCTAGGGCAGGACTCACTTAAAGGGATACACTCTTCAACAGATTTCAAGTAGATATCTGAAATTACTCGTTTTTTGTTTCTGTTTTTTTTTTTTTGTAAGAATTTCTACCCTTTATGTTCTTAGTTGGCTTCAATAGTGGCCATTAAAATGACATTTTTCACCCCTTTCACTTTTCTGATGATAATATACTTAAAAGAAACATTTCTATTACAATTATTACAGGGAAATACTGGAAAAAGTATTGAATAATTTTCCTCTTTGTTCTCTCGTGCCTTTGTAATAAGGAATTTGTGGCCTCGTAAATAAGCTGTGGAATAGAATGAATTATCCTTTTTTGGTATAGCACGGAAGAACGCTATGTCACAGAGCAGGACTGACTTCTATTTGCACACACTGATGAAAGGAAAGAACTGAAAATTACAAGGGTGTCCTCATTGTTACTCTCTAAGTCATATGTCAGCTGGAAAAGCACTTCTAGTCAGAACTGCACCTTAGTTTGAAAACAGAACAAGAAATTATGTGCTTCCAAAATCCCCAGTCCCTTATATAGATACTAAACATGAACACACCGAACTGCTATTTATTAAACCACATAGGGCTGTTCACTATTACTTTCTGTCAAGATAAAAAAATCAAAAATACCACTGCTCAGAGGCAGAAGCTCTAAAGGAACGAGTGTTTGCTCAAGTACAAACCTCATAAAGCACACTGTCACTTTTGTGAATGCAGCACGATCCATCCACATTTGAAAAAAGTTAATTGTATGTTAATAAAACAAGCAACCAAAAGATTTCTTCCTTTTTATACAATTAACATTTTCCGACTGGAGCAATCCCTCTTCACCAAACATGAAGTTAGACGTTTTGTTGCAGATAATTTACTGTGGTTTCTCTGGGTTCAGGGCTTGGTAAAGCCAACAATATATGCAATTATCTCCACAACTGGCTGCTGGCACATTTGCTTGATTCACAGAAGAGAAAACATTTGATTTTTATTGGACTGGTTTCACAGATTCACAGAATCACAGAATGTTAGGAGTTGGGAAGGACCTCAAAAGATCATCTAGTCCAACCCCCCTGCCTGAGTAGGATCATCTAGAGTAGATCACTTAGGAACGTGTACAGATTGGTCTTGAATGTCTCCAGAGAAGGAGACTCCACAATCCCCCTGGGCAGCCTGTGCCAGTGCTCCATCACCCTCACACTGAAAAAGATTTTCCCTACATTCACATGGAATTTCCTATGTTCCAGTTTGGACCCATTGCCCTTTGTCCTATCACGGGTCATAACTAAGAAGAGCCTTGATCCGTCCTCCTGACACTCATCCTTAACATATTTATTGACATTAATGAGGTCACCCCTCAGTTTCCTCTTCTCCAAGCTAAAGAGACCCAGCTCCCTCAGCCTGTCCTCAGAAGGAAGGTGTTCCACTCCATCATCTTAGTGGTCCTGCATTGGACTCTCTCACGGAGTTGTATGTCCTTCTAGAACTGAGGGGCCCAGAACTGGACACAATATTCCAGGTGCCGTCTCACCAGGGCAGAGTAGAGGGGGAGGAGGACATCTCTTGACCTAATAGCCACCCCCCTTCTAATACATCCCAGGATGCCATTGGCCTTCTTGGCCACAAGGGCACACTCCTGGCTCATGGTCATCCTGCTGTCCACAAGGATCCCCAGGTCCTTCTCACCTGCACTGCTCTCCAACAGGCCAGTCCCCAACCTAGACTGTACCTGGGGTTGTTCCTCCACAGATGCAAGACCCTACACTTGCCCTTGTTCAATCTCATTCAATGTCTCCCTGCCCAGCTCTTCAGACTGTCTAAATCCTGTTGAATGGCAGCACAACCTTCTGGTGTGTCAGCCACCCCTCCCAGCTTTGTGTCAGCAGAAAACTTGCTGACTGTGCACTCTATTCCCTCATCCAGGTCATCAATGAATACACTGAACAGTGCTGGTCCCAGTACCGACCCCTGAGGGACTCCACTAGTTACAGGCCTGCACAGCCAGACTCTGTCCCACTGATCACAACTCCCTGGCTTCTTCCCTTCAACCAGCTCTCAGCCCACCTCACTACTCTGCCCTCCAGGCCAAACTTGCTCAGTTTGCTCACCAGGATGCTGTGGGAGAGAGTGTCAAATGCCTTACTGAGATCCAGGAAAGCTACATCCACTGCCCTACCATCATCCATCCACCTGGTTATATCCTCCTAAAAGGCTATTAGGTCAGTCAGACATGACCTCCCCTTGGTAAAACTATGGTGACTGATCCTAACAACCCTCTTATCCTTGATGTGCCTGGAGACAGCACCAAGGACAAGTTATTCCATCACCATATGGCATATGAGAAAAACTTACGAAATCTCACCTTCACGTAAGTGTATTTAACAACTCACTTTCATCTCTTCCTACCAATGAAAAAAGAAAAGCCTCTCTAGGAGATACCAGGGCTCAGAAAATGCTGGGAAGCCTTTCCTCCTCATTTTCAGTATGTACCTAGTAATTCCCAATTACTCCCATTCACTTTCCCGGGGATAAAGCTTTGGGGCAGCTGACAGGAACCTGTTGGCATCTTATTACAGAGCCCCTCTAGGGACAGGAAAATAGTCAGCTGCTGAGGACATTGGAGCAGGAGGACTGACAAAGAGTCATGGCCTGCAACCTCTGCTGCCCACCTGGCCTGCACTATCTGTCCTCTGCTGCTCCTGTGTGTGAACTTTTGGGTGACAGCCACAATTGCCGCCTGAGCAATTCCTCCAAGGAATTCAACCTGCAGTTAGTATAAAGCAGCCGGCTACCTCTAAAACAGCAAACTAACTAGATAAAGCCTCCTCAGATGTTATCCAGGAACACAAGAGCAGGCCCTTTTTTTTCCAGCCCTCTGCTGTCACTAAGCAATAAAATATCTAACACACAACTTAAATGTGACATGAAAAATAGTTGAACGATGAATGTGTTTTAATTTTGAAATAACAATTATAAGATTTCAAGTCTAATTTAAAGATATTTTGCTTCACTCCTACATTCCTTGACTCCTTGTAGTTTTACTTTCTCTTTCATCTGTGCATATCTGACTTTTAACAAATTACAAGTAAATATGAAAGAACAAACTAAAAATGTGACATATGCTGTGCCCTTTTGTCTGCTTTCTTCACATACTGAAAAGGGGTTTGTTCTGGAAAGCTTGGATTTTTAGGTCATTATATTAAAACCCACGTGCCACTTCGGTTTCCTTTTGTTATTATACATTTGATTTTAAAAATTCTTTAGGCAAAATTCTGTTCTCAGTTACACACATGAAACCCCACTGAAGCCATTAATTACCATTTAATCAGATAAATAACATACTCTTAGGGAAAGAAGATAAAAATGAAAGCAAGGGCAGGATAAGAAAGGTCTTGGAGAACAAAATAATAGGCAGACTAGCAGAGATAATTTAATAATACAGGCCTAACTGAGGCTGAATGTGAATATTCTCTTCTTTGACATATTTTGTGAGTTAACATTCTTTTAAGATAAGTGACATGTGCGCTTTAGTTTAATTTAAAACACAAAGGGAAAATTGTGTTTAGTTATAATTACATTTATAAAGACCACGTTGGTTTTCAAGTTTTCACTATTATTCATTGAAGGTACTAAATGCCATCAGAGCAGAGGCATGGAAGGTCAGCTAAACACTGAAAAGGCCAAAACCTAGGAGCATAATCCCCACCAACAGTAGAAGTAACAGTGGATATAGTGATGCACACTGGTTACACGCATTGCTACCATCACCTCCTCTACTCCTGAGCTAAGCTATCTAAAGTCATCTTGTTAGGTCTATACTGGGCTTAATTTCATGCTGTGTTGAGATGAATGAGCTCTTGGATAGGTTGTAAAAGAAATGCCACAATAACAAGATAAAGTGTCTCAAAAGTACCTCACGGTCAAACTACTCTATATGAGTTTCTTAAAGTCATTTTACACCACAGCCAACCAACCACCGCACCATCCAGTAGCCTCTCCTTGGCAGAGTTTACAGCCAGTACCACGTGCACATCTGCTCTCACACCCTGCAGTTAGGAGAGGTAGCACCTTTAGCTGCTCCCACCCATCCACATCCATGCCTGCCTTAATCACCTTCTCTAGGTCAGACCTTGCCCAGCCCCGTGGCCAGAACATTGGCTGGGAGGTCTCTGCACCCAGTGCAATGACCCCCAGTCTAACTTAACCAACTTTCAGCAGTAACTCCAGCCAAGACACGTGATTTTGCACTAAAGCAGAGGAGTGTGCACGTCATTTTTATTTTCCTGTTTGCTCAAATGGGTGGATAGTACTTCTGAGGTGTAGTAACATTTTAAATCACCATTGTTATTTCTCCTGCAACTGAGTAATTATGGCCTTGAGACAAACACTGAGAAAATGCTATCAGAAGCACAACTGCATTGGTTGACCAGAATATATTAAAACTGGCCATTTTCATGAAGTTTTCCAGGCTGTATTTTCAGCAGTTAGCATCATGTGTCTGGTGTCAGTGGATGTTAGGCTAACAATTTTTAAAGCTTTTTGCCGTACACAGAACAGCTGTGTGTAACAGCACATCTTCAGTAGCCATGGGTGAATTTTAGAGTTCTGATTTCAATCAGATAAAGACTTAGGAGTCTGAAAGCTAATACAATTTTTTTTTCTAGATCTGTGAAATCTGTGAAATTGAATTTGAAAACCCACGGGAGAAGACTCTTTAAAGTAGGTTGCTAACACTCTGCATGCAATTGACTAGGAAAAAACTATAAAACACTTTTGCTTATGACTTATCAAAATTTTTGACACCACTCTCCATTAGAAAAGTAGGTGAAGATAGCCATGAAAATGATCAAATTATATGAAATGAAGATTAATCACAGAGCATTTTTTGATTTTTAAAGTTGGCTTGATTCTAGAAATGTTTCAGAAGAATGCTTATTCTTCACTGAATGGGTCTTTCTTGACCTATTTTTAAAAAGTACCTAAATACAGGATAGTTACTGATAAATTTGCTTTTAAAGTCACTGCATGTATTGTGCCAGGTGGTCTCAACAGCTCGATAATGGTCAAATTGTGAAAAAGTTGAAAAGGTTCTCCTAGTTTAGCTTCAAAAATCCAATATTGCAAATGATTTTGTGGGCTTTTTGGTTTTATCATTGTTGTCGTTTTCATCTTTCTTCTTTAAAACATGGGATATAAATAGCACTTCCCTACAGCATTTCCTTGCTTTCCAGCTGACTGTAGCATGACTAAGCAGCAGCTTAGTGGGCAACCTACATATTCGCCCATTAACAATCACTGCAATTCTCTCTGGTACAAGATATTTAAAGATAACAGAGACTGAAAGACTTCCTTCCAAGGAATGCCAAAACAGAAAGAGTAATGCACAAGGAACCGAGTCAGCCTGACAAGGATTGGGAGTATCTATTATCAGTCAAGCATCACACAGATAATGACTTAATAATATTTTAGTTATGTTTCTTGCCCGAAGGTTGTAAAGATATATTCAAAACCTCCTCAAAATAACCCACATTCTGATTCACAAAGACTGCCTTCAGGATTTAGTTTACATTACCTTCAGTTCCCAAGTTATATAATTTACAAATTCTTACATCATATGCTACTAAGTTTGGTGCACAGATGTTTTGTGAATATTTCTTTTAAATAAATTGGATCAT
>VXBZ01006576.1:68836-107060 GCA_013399135.1 Heliornis fulica
CATCTGTCAAACCCATGCCTCTCTAGTTTAGAGAGAAGAATGTCGTGCGGGACAGTGTCAAAGGCTTTGCACAAGTCCAGGTAGATGACATCTGTTGGTCATCCCTTGTCCACCGATGCTGTCACTCGTCATAAAAGGTCACCAGGTTGGTCGGGCACGATCTGCCCTTGGTGAAGCCATGTTGGCTGTCACCAACCACCTCCTTGTTCTCCATGTACCTTAGCATGGTCCCTAGGAGAATCTGCTCCATGACCTTGTCGGGCACAGAGTTGAGGCTGACTGGCCTGTAGTTGCCCGGGTCCTCCTTGTTCCCCTTTTTAAGAATGGGGGTTATGTTCCCTTTCTTCCAGTCATCGGGGACCTCACTAGACTGCCACGACTTCTCAAATACATGTGGCCAGTGGCCAGTGGCTTGGCAACTACATCCGGCAGTTACCTCAGGACCCGTGGGTGGATTTCATCAGGTCCCATAGACTTGTGCACCTTCAAGTTCCTCAGATGTTCTCTAACCTGCTCTTCAAGTACAGTGGGCGGTGGTTTATCCTCACAGTCCCTTCTCATTTCTTCCACATACTTAGGTGAAAGCATTTTGTTTTGAAACTTTTATGATTTTATTCCAAAATAAGTAATTTTCTTTTTAGGTCACCCTAATCTTCCAAGTCAGTGAACTAAGAAAAAAAACAGTTTAGTTGTACAGGCGTTCCAGTATGTCACAACAATTTTTATTTGCATGTGACAAATATTAATACTAAAAAAGGTTAATAGTTTTAAATACATCTCTTGAGCCCCCAATAAGATTATGTTTTGATGACTCCCTAGGGCAACAGCCTATGTATTTCAAAACATAAACGTAGATTTGTGAAACAAGAAAATCAAATGTTTCAGTAAGGTCCCAAGATGAAATATGGACAAGAAAGTATGGTGACATTTCTGTTCATGAGTTAAAGCTCATGCTTTAGGAAAGGGACCAGTGGCAAAACTGAATATATTGTACATTACCAAGGTGTGACACGCCATTTCTTATTCCACAAATGTAAAAGAAAGGCACAGTGAGCATCTTCTTAAAAGACCAAGTGTACGAAAAAAGAATATTTAAAGGTCATCAGCTTTACACATGGCCTGTGGCCAAGAAACTCCACCACAACACTGACTGTTCTATGTCACCGTAATGCATAATTTAAAGTTGCACTGTAGTAAAAAACAGGTGAGAGATTATCCCTAAAGACAAAGAGATCTGACAGCAAATGACTGACATGCTCCTATTATTTCACTCTTATCTTAAATATTACCAGTAGAATTCTCAGCATTCTTAGGTTAATAAGCATGTAATCAGTGTGGGTCATCTGCTGTTTTACATATAATATGAATATTTTAGTCAAGCAGTATTTAAAAATTAAAATCTATTTTAAAGAATATGCTTGAAATGAATGCTAAGATTAAACGATACATTACTTAGCAGAATTGGGGCATAAGATCTGTAAGAATACTTGGAAATATTGCTGAAATGTAGAACTAATTTACAAAGACAGCAGAAACAAATTCAGAACTGAAGTGAACATCTGTAAAAATAAAGTTCATGGGAATTCATCGGCCTAGTGGAAAATATGCTCTTCGTAACTTTTCCAATTGTATTTTCAGAATATACTGCTATCTGCAGTATTACTCTCGATTTTGCAACAGCTAGTCTCATAAAATTCTCTGCGCTGGAAGAATACTGTTCCTTCTGTAAATATGGTAAACTTTTTCGGGAAATGTTTTTTTTGTTGTTTCCCAGAGGTAAATAACAACAACAACAAAAAAGTATAGTTGCTAATCTACACAGCTAAGATCGTATGTCTCATGTGGAACTGGGGAAACAAAATACAGAAGAGCAATCAAAATAAATAAACAAAATTAATATTGGCCTGGGAGTTCTGGCTGGCCTCCATTTCTCATATTGCAGTACTACTTCATTGTCAGAAGGCAGTCCCTAAATGCAGACAGGAGATTAGGGGGGAAAGCAGCCAAGGAGAAGAATGGGGCTCTGAGTTTTCCGGATTCATAAATCTATCCAAGTGCTTGAGTTTATCTGTTTCTGCATGTGGGAATACAGTTGCAGTTCTGTAGGCCTGGCATTATTTTACCTTGAAACTAGATCCTGTCGGATTCTCTTCTGAGTGAAAAATTTGGAAATTTCCATGGAGAATATTAGTTCAATACAGCTGACTTTCAGTAGATAAAATAGTGTTCTGTAAACTGGAATAGAGTGTCAGCCCCTTCATCCACTAAACTGTTAAAAACCAGTCTATCTTAGGTACCTATGAAAAAAAAAAAGTAAAACCAAAAAAAAGGGACCTGCATTTTTTTCCCCAGGTGTTAGAAAGACAAAAACATATCCAGATATCAAACAGTTAAGATTAAATACTGGTATCAAGAGGAATAATTCGACATGCCATTTTATTTGTCTAGTTAGGATGAGAGGGTACAGTATAGATGAGCATATAATATAGACTGGATTTTAAAGGCATGCCTGTGGTTTATCTTCCTGATGACAAAAATGAAGGTATGTCTGACACAGAAAACTATATTTGTTATTTTCTATCAGATAAACTTTATGACAGGGATTAAGTATTTGCCTGCACAATGTGTGAAAGAAAAAAAAACAATTTTGCATGATCTGTGAAACTTCTGCCAGTTACCAAAGAGGGTTCTGATGCTCCTGGAGGTACATCTGCCTGTTTACACCTGAGAGAGCTGAAATGTGCTGAGACAGATGTGTTCTCAGTATCAAAAAGACAAAGGCATGGCTGTTACACCAAAGAAAACACTGAAATTAGTGGATATTTGCCTATTATCTGCATATTTAAAAGCTACTGGTGAGAAACACCTCTCAGAAGCCTACGTAATATGTTTGCTTCACATCTATGTGGTCCTCATGAGTGCAGTATCCCAGCCATTCTGGTATACAAACAATATATATCAAAAAAAAAGCTAATTTCCCCAGGTGTTTTCTCCGAGGACTCCTGAGCAGTTTTCACAGGAGCTTTGCACGGAACTTTGCCTGCATGAGAGCTTCAGGATGTTTTGTTCTGGGACTTCATTCCAGCTTCTTCCTCCTTGTCCCAAGTTCCTCCCACCACCCCAAGTGACTCTCCCTCCTCTATTTCCTGCTGCTTGAGTGCTGCCAAGAGCTCACACTGATCAAACAGCAGCAGCAATTCTTCCCTCCTCATGGAGGGAAGAACTGCTGCTGCTGTTTTATCTCAGTAAAATGATGAACTGTCCAGATCAGCATTTCCACTCGTGGGTCCTATTACATTGCTCCATGGCCCACACATTTGGGTAAGCATCTCCTTGTAGACATATAAAATACCTATGAATGAATGAATGAATGCAAGTTTGGCTTAAAAAAACCCCAACCTTTAAGAACATAACTCTTCAGCAAATCACTTAGGCATATGGTTAATTTAAAGTACTCTTTTAAGAAGTAAATGAGGCCAAATAATTATATACAACAAATGGTAATTGGGATTTATTATTGGAGTGACTGAAGGATATATGGTATTGTAGTAGGTAGTTTCATTCCCTTAATGCATGCTGGTTCCTTCATCATGTTCTGTTCCTTATTTGTTGCCAAAATTTTAGGGGCTTAGCGTGTAGCCAGAGAGCTCTGAGGAAAAAATACAAGCTGTAACAGAGTAATTCGCCTTACCTGCCCATCTTCCCAGCTATAAAATACAAGTGGAAACATTTAGGTGCCTTCTCCTGCTATCACTGCACTATGGACAGACATGTCCTTATTAAAAACTCTTTAAAAATTATTTTTTGAAAAGTTCTCTTATTTGAGAATTCTGTGGTATCACTCCACTTAGTAAGTTAACAACTTGCAAACACCAATGACTGCAACACAGCTTTCTCCTGATGTCAGTCAAAGCATATGAAGATATGTGTATATATCTGTATATACACACACACACACATACACATTTTCCAAATATTTCACCTGTAATTTGTTTTTAGAAAGTAACACAGTTAAAAGTTATTTCTGTAATTCAGATATCTGAACTTTCAGGGGAAAAAAGTGTAAAATCAGATATGGACACAAAATTCAGTTGCTTTCACAATCTAAAGGAAGAAGCTGCTGCTGCTTCAGTGTGCTCTTCCTCTAGAGAGGCTGCAGCATTCTCTTTGAATTTTAATTTTAAGCTCTTGTAGCTTATATGAGGACTTCTTTAATACCTCAAATTTATTATAACTCGTTATGTTCTTTAAACAAGACAGAAGACAAGGAAAGAATCAGTGCAACATGCAAATGAATTGTGACTACATATGCACGCATAACTGCAGATAGTTCAATATTTCAATGGCACGGTTATGATACAGAAATTCTATTTAAGGGTGATACAAAATGCCTAACTCATTACTTCACACTGTCAAAATGATCAATGTACAAATCCCACAATTCTTACCAGATAAAGGCTTGAATCATTTACTTGTTAGAATTATTCTGAGACTGCTCTGGGATTTTTTTCCTCCCTATTTGCATTTCCTTGTCTATTTTGATGATCAAAATCACATGTTTCTGGAGACCAGATAAAAAGCAACGCTTAAGTTGGTACCACTGGCAAAAAAACCCAAAAACCCAAAAAAACCCCAAAAACCCAAAAATAGACCAGGGAGAAATAAAATTAAAACGGTAAAGATGAACTGCATTTGACATCCATGCTGAAGTGCAGTTTCACCCTTATTTTTGACTGTAGTGAGGATTCTGTTCTAGAAATTTGCCTTTCTGTGCCAGCCCCACTGAAACTTCTTTATGTTTATTCATAAATTCTAAAACCTGTGAGATAAGCAAGCCTTGATATACATAAAATTCTGAACTTGTGGAATACTGAAGCTAAAATTAAACGCATCTATATATGGCCTACACATTTTGAAACTTATTACTTAGTTCATAGAATAGGAGGTTTGCATTTCTTTGGGAAATATCTGCTTAACATTTTGTTTTGTTTTGTTTTTGTTTTACAGAGGGATCTATGTCTGTTAAATTCCAAGTCCAGGCCCATATATCAACTGTCTAAAATTTTAATATATTCCGCCTTCAGGGACTCTTTTCTTCCCCTTGAAATTTCTAAATCATTTACAATCAGAGGTATTGATTTTGTCCAAAGATCAAGAGTGGAAAGATCTGCAAAGCAAAATTCTATCCAATCCCAAATAAAATACAATTTAAAAAAAAAAAGAAAGAAAAAAACTGTGGGCTATAAATTAATTATCAGACAGATAGACCTTAATTTTGTCACTGAAATGAATTGGAATATTTTTACCTTTTGAAGTTGATTCACACCTCTATAATTCTACCTAGAGTTGCTCAAACTGTTCCGTTTTCAAGCCCATTTAAAAATAAAAATAAAATAAAATATTGGCATATATTATGTCACTGACTTCCTATAACTTGAATATTTCCTGACAGGTTGCTCAGAAAAAAGTTAATGGAAACATGTAATTCTTCCTGTAAAACTTAGTAGTAATAATAACAATGATGATAACGATATTACTACTATTATTAATGACAACTACAACAATAACAAAAAAAAAAAACCAGCAACCAACCCCCTCTACTCTAAATGGCACTTCTTTTGATGCCCATACACATATGGGGCACAGGAGGATATTTTCCACTCTCAGCACTGCCTCAGTTGGAGTTTGGATACAGATCTCTATTTAGAGTCTGATGGTGACAAACTTTTCAGCCGTCAGAATTCAGGTCTGAGAGTCATGGCCGTGCAGATCCACACGACTGCGAAAGTTTGTTAAGAACAGCCACACAGGATCCTTCTCCTATGTAAAAAGACAGACCACACGGTCATCATCTTAACTCAATAATCATGCTCAAATTCTTAAAGAGCATTAAACTCTTGTCCTGCTATTCACTGCTGAGCTGCTTCCTAGCTTCTTATGTCATATTTTTTCTACTCCTCAACTTATTTTTTTTTCCTGACTCCTTTCAAAAAGAAAACATTCTGTTTTGAAGGTAAATGTCCCCCAGTTCCCTTGCTCATACGCTCTTGTCCATGGTTACTCTGGAAACACATATGCATTCAGAAACAAGCTCTGCAATGAATATTCATATATTCATTCTCAGTTTTCACCATATTCAAGACTAAACCTATAAAACAGAGTAAAAACATTACACAGTGCTGTTATACACAATTACAGCACAGAGATACTGAGGACATGAATCATAAAAAGAGCCACTGCAAAATGTAATAAACCCAAATGTAGTTTTCTACTACCTGGTGTTACTTAGATGCCTAACAATAAGATCCATACAAGTGAGCTTATTAGTGAAAAGCTGCTGCAACCTGAAAGAAACACCAATGAAAAAAAGTTGCAGCCTAGATACCTTCTTGAAAAAGCAATTTTAAACCCTTTCCTGTGTTAACAGCTTGAAGAAACCACATTCGGAATAAAATGAAGAAGCAGATGATGTTCCCTCCTGAATGCTCAGTGGATGCATGAGAGACAAATTTGCTCTTCCATTACATGGTGGTTGAATGCTCACCTTCTTCCTCTTAAGTGAATGCTCAGACCATCATGCTCTTGAAGGAGGACGCTGATCTGGTTTATTTGGATCATTAAATATTCATCTGGCCAAAAAACTGGAGAAGACAGCAAGGCTACGAAAGGCTTTGTGGCCTGGTTGTTAAAACATGAGGAAGGGGTTTCAAAAAAGGAAACAAAGCTGCATCTGCAGCATCTTCTGTGAGTTTTCTACCTACTTACCTACCTACCTACCTACCTACCTACCTCACTGCAAAATAAAAACCATGTAACCTCTATTCCAGCCAAATTTTGCATGGGATATAACTCTGAAAATGTCACTGACTGGTTTCTGGAAAATAATTAAGTATATATACTTTATGATTTTTGACAGCACTTAGGCATTAATTGGCATCTAGCTGCTCAGCAGTGTAAAGTTCAAATGGTTCTGTGCAGAAGCAGATTGGGGACAGGCTTAAATGACATTTTAGGCACCCGTGAAACACATTTATAGAAACTTAACTTTTTTTTCCAGTTTCGGGCAGGTAGTAATATTTTTTTAATTAGACAAATAAAACTATGTGGACATCTAACCCTGCAAGGCATACCCCAAATTACCTACTGCAGTAGTGCTGAATCTGATCTAATTTGGCTCCTGAGATACTACTCTGATTACCTGGACAAATTTCCAGAAAATTTTGGTTCACTTTTATAACATATGCCAGCAACATTTAGGTACTTATACGTTAGGGATGTTCATCATTGCTTCAGGAACATGGTGGTACAACTCAAGCTATGAAAAGCTATTTGGGATTCAAAAGTCTGACTAGGATTTTCAAAACAGTTTTCCAGCCCTGCACTTAGTGATATCCAGAAGAAAAAAAAAAAAAAAAGCAAACCACAAGATGCCTGTAAAAATCTTTCAGTGTCACTTCACCTTTACAAAACCCCTCTGAGCATATGTTTGTTTTACAAACAAGTCTAAAAGCTCTACTGTTGATGAGACCAACACTAACATGATGAAGTGTTCACAAGTAAGTCAACGCTGGGGTTACCCTAGCACTGGAAATCTCTGCACAGTAGCTGGTCAGTTAGTGTTCCAAAGTCCCTTGTACTATGCTGCCATAAAACTTATCTTACAATCACTGCTACCGTCCCCTTGTGCGACCCAAAGCAAATCGATAAAGGTGGCTTAGACATAAAGTATCCAGACTGCAGCACAGGTACTGCTGGACTGCCACAAATTCAGCTTTTCAGTAAATCAGGATGAGGTGATGCAGCTCTTTGCCCATATCTTTCCTTTAAATCATCAGTTCAGAGATCTCTTATTGCTGTGAAATGACCCAAAGAAAGGATTCCTTCTTTACAACTTGCCAGCTCAATCATCAGCTTCATATGGAATTTGGAATTTAAGGCGTGGATGTCTGGCTGCTATCCTTTGATTCAGGCAGGCAGTCTGACATCTTAGCACCTTTCACATCTTTTATGAAAGATTTTATTCAGAAAGAAACATCAGAATTTGATTTTGTTTATTTGTTACACTGACAAGCTGATGTAGGAACTGATTATCCCTTATTTTATGTTGGAGCAATTCCTAGTACACCAGTGTTCGAATCTGGGTTGTGGTAAATAAAAGCAGCAATTTACATGTGATCAGCCACTGCCCCCCTCCACTAATGCTAGCAGTTTCCCTCCCTATTCCTCCACCATTATTTCAAAGAAAACGATCTCACACAGTTCCTTAAAATACCATAGTAAAGCTATTTTTTCTACTCAACCAGGGGAAGGTTTTTCCTCCCCCTGCTGTATTAGCAACTGGAAGATCTTTTGAAGGCACGCAGGATCATCTGCTGTTTGAACAGGAAGGTGCTATGTCTCACTGGATCATGCTCAGTGATTAATATTGGTTTAGGATTTAAAATCTGTGAACAGAGGATTCATTCAGAATCATATGCAAGAGCCATGAAAGAATCCCAGAACTATCAAACACTTGCTGAAATCCGTCTGTCAGTTTGGTTTGTGTTCAGGTATGAGGGGATATGGAGTGAAAACAGCAAGAAAAAATGGGTGAATTTGGAGCTCCTGAACCAGAGAAGTAGCAAGTTGGGCTGATAATTTGAGCATCTATGTCTGTATCATCTCTTGCAAGACCATAAATTGCAGACTTGAGCACATGAACCTGCCCTTTGGGCATCTTTCTCATCTGAATTCTCTCAAGACTGTTGGAAATATTGATTACTGTTGCCCTATCGCTAAAAGGGCAGCAGACATAAAGGGGGCTCAGAGGCAAGCAGTGAATGTGATTGAGACATAAAAAGTTTTCCACATGGAACTTTAAAGATTTAATCTGTTTAATTTAGAAATGAGACAGGGCATGATAGAGATGTATACAGTAGCTAGAACCACACCAAAGCTAAATTTTATGTTCCTACTTATTTTTTATCTTCCAGACTGAAAGTCAAAAAATGTTAAAAATAGGAAAAGGAAATGGTTTGTGGAATGAGATGATAAATTTAGAGAATGCAAAGTCACTAGACCTAACAAAATAAATGGGGATTAGAGAAGTATTTGACATACTTATGAACTCTAACAACTGTTTTTAACAAATACATGAAGTGTGCTTGGATAAAACCCACCCTCAAATAGATTGTGACATGATAATCTATTTAAATGTGTTTAACTTTCTCATAGCCTCTACTTCTGGCCATTTACAGACAGAAGAGAACAGATAAGCTTCTAAGGTGATGTTCCTACAAAATGGGAAATGCAGCTACGTAATTATCTTATGTTTCACATAAGTTAGGATACTCCTTTGAATCAGAAGAAACAGTAAAACTGATGCTGGCTCAACCAACTGCAATAAACACAAATGGAAGATGAAGGACATGACTGAGGAGACACTCTATAACTGTAGATAACCTGACCTGAGTATTACTGGACTGGCTGTTGGGATTCATAAAATCCTTTACCAGTTAGAATCTCTATTTACAAAACATCATGCCACAGTGGGATGATTGGCAGTCAAACAATTATTTCAAGTGAAAATCATCCATTGAGATTAGTTGAAATTACACCTCTGAGGGCATCCGCAACATCCTCTGTTGATGACTGGTGTCTCAGGCAGTCCTTGCTGGAGGGCCCTTGCCTGCTTCACGCTGTTTCTCTCCTCCCTTGAAACTGCTTCATAGTCTCACTCATACACTGAGTGTCATTTATTAGTAAATTAATACCCTTTAAGCTTTTTATGAAAATAAAATGATGATCCTGAGGTCTGTTAGCAGAAAACATAGCACTCTCTTCAGGAGTGCCACCTGAATCAAGTCCAAGGCAGTATTAAAATTGTTACACTTCTCTCCAGTAGCTTCTAAAATGAAATCTGTACAATTTGTAAAGCTGCTTCTCTTCCTGTGATGCCATTATTTCCTTTCACACCTGCCTGAAATCAGCACCCATCTCTGTTTTCAGTCTTCTCTCTAACCCTCAATAATTTCATTTCTAGTGCTGGCTTCTGCACGGAGGGTCCCCGGACATAACTGGCACATAAGGATATCTGGACAGCTGAATATTCATCAACTGAGATATTTTAGTTCTGGCCTTTCACTTTGACCTACTTTGGCTCAGGAAAAAAAAATATGGGCACTGCCGAGTTTTCATCAAATGGTCAGTTTGGTTCATTTTCACTGATCTTCCTAGAAGTTGTGACCCCTTTAGCTGCAGACTGACTAGCTTGTCTAGGAAGTGTGGAAACCTGCCTTATCACCAACCATGCGGCTCTCATTAACAGAATCACAGGACGTTAGGAATGTGAAGGGACCTTGAAAGATAATCTAGTCCAATCCCCTGCCTGAGCAGGATCACCTAGATCAAATCACACAGGAACATGTCCAGATTGGTCTTCAATGTCTCCAGAGAAGGATACTCCACAATCCCCCTGGGCAGCCTGTGCCAGTGCTCCATCACCCTCATACTGAAAAAGATTTTCCTTACACTAACATGGAAATTCCTGTGTTCCAGTTTGGACCCATTGCCCCTTTGTCCTATCACGGGCCATGACTGAGAAGAGCCTGGATCTGTCCTCCTGACACTCATCCTTAACATATTCATAAACATTAATGAGATCATCCCTCCGTCTTTTCTTCTCCAAGCTAAAGAGACCCAGCTCCCTCAGCCTGTCCTCAGAAGGAAGGTGTTCCACTCCATCATCTTGGTGGTCACCCCCCTTCTAATACATCCCAGGATGCCATTGGCCTTCTTGGCCACAAGGGCACACTCCTGGCTCATGGTCATCCTGCTGTCCACAAGAACCCAAGGTCCCTCTCACCAGCACTACTCTCCAACAGGCCAGTCCCCAACCTAGACTGGTACCTGGGGTTGTTCCTCCACAGATGCAAGACCCTACACTTGCCCTTGTTCAATCTCATTCAATGTCTCCCTGCCCAGCTCTTCAGACTGTCTAAATCCTGTTGAATGGCAGCACAACCTTCTGGTGTGTCAGCCACCCCTCCAGCTTTGTGTCAGCAGCAAACTTGCTGACTGTGCACTCTATTCCCTCATCCAGGTCTTCAGTGAATACACTGAACAATGCTGGTCCCAGTACCGACCCCTGAGGGACTCCACTTGATACAGGCCTCCAGCCAGACTCTGTCCAACTCACCGGCTTCTTCCCTTCAACCAGCTCTCAGCCCACCTCACTACTCTACCCTCCAGGCCACACTTCCTCAGTTTGTCCACTGGGATGCTGTGTAAGACAGAGTCAAATGCCTTACTGAGTTCCAGGAAAACCACATCCACTGCCCTATCAAACCAGTGAAGTCACTGCATAGACAAACATGACAGGTTCCCAGCTCTAAATAAGGCTGTCTGGCCTACAGGTTGCTAGTCAGCCAGCACCTGGCTTGTCAGGTTGATATAAATAATATACTGACTTCTGTACTAATTTGTACAGAAGTACCTGCTTAATTTGCCAGTCACCAATTAACCTGGGGGATGACTCACCAGGCAGCCATCCGGTTTTTCATGAAGAGAGAGGAGCAGAATTACAAGTTTGCATTTTTCAGGTCTAGAAAAACTTAGCAAAAATGGCTCTTGAGAAAAGGTTTCAATCAACTCTGTTGGGACCCTGTTTGATCAGAGGCTGGAGGGACTTCAGGCTTATGTTCTCGTAAGCTCTTTAATGGCTTCTTTGTTAGGAAAAGCCTATGGTGTATGAGATATACATCGGGCTGGACTGCACATCTACTCTATTCCTTGCTATAAATAAGCAGAAACGATGAGTATTGAGGATTCATTAAATCCAAGGTTGACAGACAGGTACACTTACTAATTGGCTGACATGCCATTTAAAGATACTCTAGTATTTGCTGTTCCTTATTCTGCAGATATTTTTAGACTTTCATTTTATGTAGATTTTTTTTTTCCTAAAGTATTATTTTTATCTGCAGTGTCTTTGCGGTAGACTATAATTCTTACGGGATTCTCTAAAGAGAGAATAATTTGTCCTATTTGTGATCAGCGATTTTTTTTTTCTCTCCGCTCTTGTTAAGCTAGATTCTCATGAACACTTTTCTTATCTCTCCAGGCCTTCCTAGGATTACATCTAATTTGCCACATGGAGTTATTTCTGCACACAGAATTAAAGCCCTTAATCATATCTGGTTTTGTGGCTCCCATTTGCTTAGCAATCTTGAGACTATTTTGCCTTCTGTTTTGTATTCCTCTAGGGCTGATGATGACGACTTGATAGATTGACACAATTCATCAGTGACTGATTTCTTAGACGAGTTATCTTAGTACAAAATATCACTCATGTCTGCTCTTTTATTATTTTGGTTTACTGCAGAGTTACACGCAAAAATAAAGAGGAAGAACACTAGATGGGAAAATACTGTCCATGCAAAATATCCATAAAATTCATTTTAATTTTGGTCTGTTATCATCCTCATTACCTGCAGTGTCTTTATGAGAAGGTGGCTACGACATGATTACTTGTCATAAATGAAGAGCTGCCTTGTGCCAGTGAAAACTTGCACTTGTTTCTTCTGTGAAAAATTATAAATAGAACTGAGCTTATAACAACAAAAAAAGCTCAGTAGCTGGAAAGCAACTTTAAAGTGATTTCATACCAATGCAGCCAGTAGCTTGAAAAGCAGCTTTTATAAGACATATTTAATGTTTACAGTCACACAGTGGCTGAGAACAGTAATACTTTTAAAATATGTTTAATGTTTAAAACCACTTGGTGTCCAAAGGAACAGCTCCTGCTGAAAAGATGTTTAATGTTCAAAAGTCATTTTGTGGTAAGAAAAAAGCTACTTCTTGTTAATTTTTAACATTTACAGCTGATCAGTGGCTACTAAAACAACTAACAATACAACGTGGTTTATGTTTAGAGATGCTATGTGCCTGTACAAAACCAATTCCTACATGTCTCAATACTACACTAAAACATGCCAATACCTTCTCCTCAACCAATTAGTACCATTGAAAAAAAGCCAAACAAACCAACAAACACATAACCCCAACAAATCTACTGCAAAGTATCTTTAACCTAAAGATGGTTGAGAAACCCCCAAGGCAGTACCAATAATGACAAAGCTTCTCCTAATATACTAAAGTAGTTGATAGTCAGGCCTATTGACCTGACCAACATATATATTTAGATCAAAGCCAAAGAGTTTCATTTCAATAACGAAAAATTAACAGAGATGTCCATCAAAAGACTTGGCTGTAATGACATACAAAATATTACTTGATTTATACTGTGGAGCTGGAGAAAAGACAGCATGTGGGTAAGAACATAATAGCTTTCTCTCCCGTGACATGGGTTTTTAGCTTTGCCCACTTCGAGTTAAACACCCCAAAGTAGACCTGCATATACATGAAGACAGAGTCAAATACTTTGCATGAATTCTGCACTGACACTGACATTTTGAGACTGTGAAACCAGCTATCAGAAAACATTTATTCAACATCTCACCTTTTTATCAGCAAAAGCTTCTGAGGCATTTTGTTGCGTGCAGATTTGTAGGGGCCCTCCTGTCACACTTTCCATTTTACACAGGGTCCCCCACCTAATCGTATTTGCCAAATCTCCTTGTTTTGCTGACAATTTCCAGCAGCCAGGGTATGTGAAATGAAACTCACAGCGAGTATGACAACTGCCACAATCCTTTCACCAAGCAAGCCTTGAATCTCTGCATTGTTTTCTTCCCCGCTTCTAGAAGGGTCTTGTCTGTTGAGTGAGTATATACGTCTAGATTGCCTGCATACTAAACAGCACTTAAATTTCCAAAAAATTTCAGCAAGGTTCCCAAGCAAAGGCTCTTAAAAAAACACCCAACAAACAAACAAAACCCCAAACCAAACCAGCTTCCTCTGAGATAGCATCCAAATAAAAAATAGAAATCAAATGGTAGGAATAAATTGCCAGCCTTTATATGAGAGGGGGGTTGCCACTGGCATTTTGCTTGGAGCTGAACTCATAGGTTACCAGTAAAAGAGAATATATAAGCAGGAGACAGCTTGACAAAATGAAAGCTTGACTGCAAAGTGTTACAGGTTATGTAACAAGTAACTGGGGACAGGAGATTTCACACTGAAAAATACTAAGTAAGAGATATGGTGAAAAAAACCCACAACCTTATCAGTGCTTTCACAGAGGTGAGCTGTAGCTCAGTCACCTATTAATTCTTGATCTTGGGATCAGTGGAAAATCCTGAAAACTTTTCATTACAGTGATCAACAGAGGACAAAAAAGGGGGGAAAGTGATTGATGGGAATGATTAGAAAAAGAGAACAAACAAGAATATTCAAAATATTTGTATCTTGAATATGACATCTAATTCCCACCATTGTGTCTAAGGACTCGCTAACACGAGGAAAAAAGCATGGAGACGAGACTGGAGCTGGAGGGGCTGCAAACAGGGGCTGACAGATTATCTCTCCATGAGCGTAACACCATCAAAGACCTCTCTGGCCTCTAGAGATTCGCCAAGTAATATCTTTCACAGAAGCACGGGTACACTTTTGGAAGTCCTTAAAAATATATCGCCAGAAGCTAGGAATTTGTTTCAAGGGAAGGACTGCTCAGTATTTGCTCCAACGCTTTATAGTCCTTCCTTCCCTGGCCACTGGTAATGTAAGCTTCAGACTAAACTCACACCCACAGTGCTAAGCTGTGCCCAACCCCAATGCAGCTCCCTACCCACCAGTGCATCGCGTTAGCTTCCTACATGCTGTAATCCTTGCACATGCAACTACATAGATGGATACATTCGGCATATGTTCCATTTGTGAATGTATATATGCAAGCCTTTTTGTCAATGTTTAAATATAAGCCAGTGTTTAAATATAAGCCAATTAAGTATTTGCTTTACAGGAAAACTGCCAGAAAATTCACAGAGACTATTTTTAGGCTTTCAGTACCATAGGAAGGAATTCTATAACGCTCTTCAAGTACTTGCCTTGCACCACAGAGGATACCTAATAAAAATAACCTGATGTCAACTTGGTAGTATCACTGTTACAATTTAGGCAGTTTCAAATAGAATCGACGAGATTTATCAGTAATATAGCTATTTAATGCGAGCATATTCCATTATTCATTAATTAATAACCAAAAAGGCAGTGGCACAGTGATCTGGAATTTGTAGAGCCCCCCGAAGCAATACAGAGTTAATCTAGTGGAAAGGTATGAAATGAAATTGCCTAGGAAAGAACATATGGAATCTGTATGTTATGGAATTAATGGGTTTAGTACAGCCCTCACTACTCTGTAATGGAAAGACCTTAGAAAACAATTAGGAGACAGTGGCAGTAGAAGTTATACATTTGTCACATGTACACATGTGATCAATTAAAATCAGCATATTCATTGAAATAAGTACCTGAGAAATGCAGATGCATTTCTGTACACATTTTTGCATATAACTGTATAAAAACACATAATAAGACCTTTCCCTTAATGTGTGTTTAATACTGGTATGCCCTTACCCTCAGTCATCTGGGCTGATAGCTTTAATGAGGGGATAACCTTGGTTTAAACTCACCATCTATCTGCATGCTTACATGAGCTCTATTGCAATAGAATCTGGCAGAGTCACCAGAAGCAACAACACAGTTAATTAAACTGTATTTAAGGACAACATATGCTAATAGTAACTTGCAAATGGGGAAATTACAACCTCCTTCTCAGTCCTTGTGCATAAATTTTCATTTCATTGTAGTTTGTTCTACATTTCAGAACTCTTACTAAATCAAGAAAATATTTTAAAATAAATGTATTGATAAAACCAAAACAATATCAGAAAAAAATTTACAGATTCTGTCCTTAAGCCTTCATAAGCCTTGTGAGGTGTGGGATACAGTAATCTCTTGTTAAAATACTAGTTCTGCCCTGTCTTCTGATTCTATCTGCAGAGTTTCTCGTTTCTGCAGAAATTGGCATCCATATTTTCCTCATTACCAAAAACCTTAAGATAAGCTAGCAAAATGAGTAAATCTTTAATTGTGAGTGGCATATACCAGTAAACAAAGGTGAGTCACTAGCCACAAAAGCTTGTCAGTCTCACAGAAATGATAGTAAGGGGAAAAAACCAGTCATGTTGCAGAGCATTTCCCGCAACAGAAACAGTGTGTATAAGTGCAGTTCATAATAAATACTGTTGTGAAAAAAAATCTAGTAAGTGAAGTTCAGGATTTCTGGGTATTTAAAACTTGTAACTAGAAAATGAAAAAGTGGGGGGATAAAAAAAGGTGAGAAGAAGAGTTTATCAGGGTTTTTGTCTAAGCCAAGACAACCATATGCTGCACCAGCTAAAAAGTCAAAGTGACTTTCAATGTCAGCCTCAGGCAGTGGTAGGTCTGGGCATCTCTATATAGGTGCAGCTAAATGGTACTGATGATAGAGAGCAGTGGTTTTAGATCCTCTGAGAAATCTGTGCTTGCATAAGGTGGCAAAAGCATGGGTGAGAGAGAGCAAGAGATTGGAGAGACCTACATTGCAGAAGGCACAATCTCCTGGCCCACCACAGGCAACAGAAGGCATTTCTGGATATTTTTGCTGCAAGACAACCAAGAGCAAAAATTGCTATCTGCTGTAGAAACCACTGATTGGGGGTCAGGCCTCCATTTAGGGCACTATTTCCTTGCCTGGATTTTTCTGATCAATTTTCGTTCATCCTTTATATTTCTTAGAGAGGAAAATAAAACTTTTTCAATAAATCTTCCAGAGGTAGTGAATGTAACTGAATAAAGTAAAGGTCAAGAGTATGCATTTTTACCATGGCATCTACCGAAGTTCTTTCAAAAAGGAATAAATTGAAAAGCATTTCTTTTAAAATATTGTATGCATGACACAGCATTTACATGGCACAGTTGACGTTAAAGCTGCAATTTATGGCCCACCTTGAAGAGGCTTTTCCCATGAAATAAAATCATTGCTAGCATTTTGTCTGCTACTGCACATATGTTTAACAGAAAAAGAAAGGAAGATGGAGGGTGAGCAATGGAGTGAAAGAATGAATGCATGCACTTCATTTCACTGTGCAAATAGCATCATTCATTATTCTTTTGCTCATTTGTCTCCAATCAAGTCTTTAAAACAATTTAACAACTCACCATACATTCACTGGTGAGAAAATTTTGTTCTGAACATGCCACAGAAATAGACTTGACAACATAGCAAATGTTTTTGTATCTATAAATAATATAACTGTAAGTAATATTACCAGGTGTCTCTAAAAGGGCAGCAGCAATAGGGCGCCTATATATAGTGAATCTACAGATGCATCTCTGTGGATGACTATAGTGAACTCTTCCCTATGTTTCTATGAGATTAACATGATTTCTGCATGTCTACTCATATTACCTTCTATCACATTCTACCACTCTTTATCACAAAATTTGTAATAGTATCTCATTATTTCCATATAGCAACATGTGGAGTTAACCAATTGCCTTCCAGATTGTCTTTCAAAACATCATCATCTGAACTGCACAGCTGAAGGGGCAAGAGTATGCCTCTGCACACTTCAGAGGCAAAAAACTTCCCGAACTGTTGGCAACTGCAAGGGAGTATTCAATGACTAGTACTCACTTGTGAAGTACTGGGAAAAGACAGCTCAGTAGAGAAAGTGGCAATAAACTAAAGTTAAAGGCCTACTATCCCAGAACAAATTAATTTCTGGAGTCCACGGGGAAGCCCAAAGTGCCATCTGGCAGCAGGACACAAGCAGTATGCTTGTGCTGCAAACACACTGCGCAGGACCACTGCAGAATCAGCCATCAGGCAGAGACCCAAAGGACCCATGTAGTCTTCTCCCCAGCTCCAAAGCAGGATCAAGGCGCTTTATGTCTTTCCCAGCAAATGTCTAGCGTGTTGTGAAAATGCTTCAAACAAAAACTTATTCCAATGCTTTGGTATCCTTACTATACTCCACCTCTGTCTGGAAAGAAAATTATTCCCTCTTCTGTATGTTAGCTTTTTGGAAACTTACCATATTTCTCTTCAGACCTCTCTTTTTCTGACTTAATAATACAATGCATTCAATATTGTTTTGGAGGTTAGGTTTTTGAGAGCTTGGGTCAGTCTTGCTGAGACTCTCTGACTCCTACTGTTGCATTCTGAAGACCTAGGCGAGGGCAATCATTACTTTTGGCACCCACAGGGCAGCAGGACTTGGATAAAGAGTTGTTCTCTAGTCCATAATGAGGGCATCATGCAAGTGCTGCTGGAGTTTAACAGCCAGGGAGACAAGTAAATGGCAAGATGATGTTGTATCACCTATTTCTGAACAGCAAATGGGCAATATAAACCAGAAAGAGAAGGGAACACACCTCAGCATGTGAAATAGCTGGTTTGGGGGTACACAGAACCCCTGGACCTTAGCATACCTGCATTGACTGCCTTCTTTTCTCCTCCAGTACTCAGAGTACAAGTCACAGGCACTCATCTTGCAGGAGAATGTGTTTCTAAATAGGAAAATAAAGCTAAAACAGAACTGTAATCTGTATATTTCTAAGCGCAGAGTGAGACATTTCTAATAAGTTTTATAAGTTATATCTTCATTTCATTCTTCTTTTTTTTTCCTCGGCAGGAAATGCACATTGAGACAATTAAGTGGTAGGCAATTAGTTATCAAGCATTTAAAGCTTCTTACTCACCCACTGGAGACATTTCTGGGACACTGGCAACATAAGGCCCATCCAGGAACTTTGGCTCGTTATCGTTAATGTCCTGCACTTTAATGATGAACTCTGATTCAGGCTCTAGTGGTTTCTTGGTGTCAACATCCACAGCCTGAGCCCGGAGCGTGTAGAAAGGTTTTTCTTCTCGATCTAGGCTCCTTATGGCATGAATATCTCCTGTTGTCTCATCAATAGTAAAAACTGTGCCGGCACCATCTCCAGAAAGGGTGTACTTAACAGTGCCCACTCCCTTGTCCAAGTCAGAATGAAGCTTGAGAACAAAAAGAAGGGGAAAAAAAAGAAAAAAAGAAAACAAAAAAAAAAAAAGGAGGAAAAGAGCATGAATGACTTTTCTTCTAGGCAATTATTATTTTTGTATTTTCTCTTATGTAATAAGAGGCATTAGAGGAACCAAATGCATAAGCCCATAATTGCCTCTAAGTTAATGGAAAAAAATGTGGGTAGGATCTAATCTCATATTTTTACCCCACCTAGTAACCAGCACAGAAAGCATTTCAAAATTTTCTTTCTGCCATGAATACTCTTTGTTGCTAAAAGGGCAATGAAACAGAGCTTCAGATTTGTTACAAAGTAAAATTTAAGACCAAGGATGGAAACCCACCAATAGCTGCATCAAAGAAACATGAGGTGACATGAAAGAGTATCAAAAGCTTTCACAGGCATTTGGCTTTCAGGGGGGTGGAAGAGAAGTATCAGATCCTTGATTCACACACAGTAGCTTCACGGAATCCCAAACTCAAACCTGCTTTAAAAAAGATTATATAAACCTCTCAACTGCAGTAAACGTTAAACACATCTAAAAATACTACCTTTTACACAAATACCTGATTATTTGTTTCTGTCCTTTCTGATACAGTTAAATTGCAGACAGTGTGAAACTCAGGGTTTTCTTCCTCACTGGAAGAATAAAGAACCCAATCACTTCTGCCTTAATTCAATTATTTCTGCCTTAAATACCAATACACATATTTTCCAAGCTATTAGTATGTTAAATCCCCATTTCTAATTTGAAAAAAATACTTTAATACATATTTTGGATGTTTTTATCCAATTGATCAGTGTTTATGGTACCATAATGTGGCCTTCACTGCTATTTAAAATGCAAGAATATTGAAAATTGCAATTCAGTATGATGAAGATCTTTCTCATCTGTTTCATGCTCATCCTTTAAATAAGTTTAAAAGTTTTGAATAGATACTCAAGGTTACATCACCGATGCTGAAATAGCTTTTAAAATATTCTGCTGCTTGTCCCATCTAACAAGGACTAAAGAGATCTACTATAACGGACATAGGTTGGAATGGAGTTTTCAAGAATGAATTCCCTTAAGCAGTATAGTAAAGCGATTATGGATGTAGGCTTTATTTACATGATGTACTGCCCAAGGTGAAACACAATAGAGGAAACATGGCACATGAAAGGAGATTATGTAGAAAATGAATTACTGAGAAACTAAATGGTTTTGCTAATGGGGCAAGAAGCTAAGCTATAGAGAAAGAGGTAAAGGCAATTATTAACATTTATGGCTATTGCCTTGAAATGGAAAATAGGTCCTTGTGAGTGTGGAAGAGGTCATGGTTTGTGGGACAGAGCGAACATGAACATAGTCTCTTCTTTGTATTTTTTCATTTCATCATTCCTGCTCAGTGAATATACTAGATTCTGATCTTTCATCTAGCTTCTTCCCTACATGCGATTTTAAATTATCTCTCTGGTCCAAAGTAGAGCATTTTGCTCCTTGAGCACTGGTCCACCGTGGAAAGATTCAAAGGAAGTTAATTCTTTTCATCCTGGGGTGTTAAATATTTCCTTGCTTGCAAAATGAAAAGATAATGCATCCAGAGATAATTAATGACTATTTCTTCCTCATCATTTTAATTTAAGTGGCTCACAAGCTTCCTGCTGTTCCATTATACCTTGCTCAGTTAAAGCTTGGTATTTTCCTTCCATTATCATATAGAGGCTTGCAAACACACATGGAGTGAAAAAAGAAAAGAAAAAGAATTCTCAAAATAAAAAAGTGAGAACTTTATAGAGAGAACCAAACCATTTTCTTACTTGTGTCCCTGCATTAAATAAAATGTCTGGCCTTTACTGTGAAGTTTACCTTGTTGCATAGGGTAAGACTCTCACAGAGCAAAGGAATTTGGTTTCGAAGCAGGGATTTGTAAGCAGGGAAGCATGCCAAGAATATCGTCTCTACTACCCTCTCCTGTCATCAGATTTGGCACTAAAGCTGAGGTGGTTGAATGTATTTCTTATTGCCAGCTGAAGGGGTTATGATCGACCAGTAACTTATCAGGCTGCATTGCACGTGTCATCTGAGTGTTCAGATTAGAGGGAAATAATTATAGTTGCTTTCCCTAGCTGGAGAAATAGGTAGTAAGCATAACAAGGAAAAAGCAAAACAAGGGATCCTAAGAGAAAGTAAGAGAGAAATACAATGGCAAGTACAAGCATAGTTTTGTTTTTTTTCAAATGCACTGGAGCAAAAAAGCCTTATAACAGGCAGCATTAGCAGCAACTCTACTGTTATAATAGATGTGTTTACTGTGCTTCACAAATATCACTCAGCTGGTATAACCTAGGAACCATTCCACTGATTTACACAGAGTTGTATTGCTTTGCATTAGCTGCTATCGGTCATGTTGTATTTATTCATCAAATCATGCAAATCTGCTGATTTGGATATAGGCTTCTTAGATGCCATTATGGCACAATGTGCTAATGCATGCCTGTTTGTAGTCCACACTGAGCTTTACAATTTGTGGGGCAATTTAACATTACAAAGTGACTAATTACGGTAGGGGAATAGCTGATTGATTTAATTGAAAATGAACTAAATACTCCAACAAACAAAGGCATGCAATACTGAGATTCAGACACAAGGACGGAGAGAGAGAGAGGTAGGAGCTAGCATTAGTTGGGTTTGCACAACACTAGAAAATAATCCTGACTTTCAATTCCTGAAATGTTCCAGGAAGCGGTTTACGCTAAAGAGTAAGTGCCTGTTAGCGGGTCTCTGATTTATGTGTTACAAGTTGCACTGCACTGGAAGACATTGTTTTTGTGCTGAAAAATGTACATATTTGTGAGAGACTAGTTTTTCTGACACTTTGTCCAGCAGTAGTCTATCCCATTTCCCCTTTTTGCCTGCAGTTTTTATCTATTTCTTGTTCTTCTGGTATTTAAGCAAAGCTACAGGGCAAGAAAACAACTACTCAAATTTACCTATCCCCAGTGTATTTACATTTCTTCATCAGGGTCATACAAATGATTATACTATAATGGATTTTTCTTACTGTTATGCTTTCTCTGTAAATACTGAATATTAAAAATGCTACAAAGGCTTGGAAATGCAAGGGATTCATTTCTACTTTTACTCAATCTGTGCTGTTATTCTCACTACCTAAGTAACAGAGAGTGTAAAATGAATGATTTCTTGCAGCAAACTATCAGTGCAGAAAATCACAAATACTTTTCTGTGATGGAAGATAGTGACACATCATCCCATAATTCCTGCTAACGTGTGCAAATAATAACACATATTGCAAAGGAAATGACTGATAAAAAATCAAGTATGAATAGTAAGACAGAGTCTATTGTGAAATGTATGGCATAAATCTATGCAGAAACTCTGTCATTGTTCTTGAATCATATCCAATACCAGATGCCAGACTGAGTCAGTCTACAAGTCCATGGGATCTAGAAATTTGCTTCAGTCCATACCTAGCCGAAAGCTAGTTTGCTTCAGAGAGGATGCAAGAGTTGGTAACAATTTGCTACAAGCACATCTGGGTGAAATTATTTATTCAGTTCTTCAGGCAGCTATGTCCAATTCCTAACAAGCAGTATGATTATTTGTATTTTACCCAAAATGAAGACCTTACTGCTTCAACAACTCAAGTATTATGAACTCTGTGTCACTTCAAAAATTCATACACCTGCACGCGTTATTTGCTATTGCTTATGAAACAACATGAAAGACCAAGAAATGCAGTAACTAATGTGATTCAAGAACGTCTGCATACTCCTAGCTAAATTCAATGTGGTATTGGTATGGATCAGAAGTCTTTGTTCTCTGGTAATTTGCTCTTCATTATCCTATGCATCTGTAATCCTCAGCTGTTCATATTCTCTTTTTTAAACACTTCAACAACTTGTATTAATGTACTTGCAATCACTAGAAAGTCAAATTTGTAAATTCACAGACATACATAAAGAAATTAGAAGCAAAAGAAACTTAAAAAACCCCATGATAATCTAGCCTTAAAAATAAGTAATCATCATACCCTCATAGATGATGAGAACAAGGGCTGTAACATTGACTAAGATTGCTGTGATCTTAATTTCATCGCAATGCAGACATGGATAAATTGTTTTATGAATTGGCTGGTTCTTTTTGCAATTTTCCATCCATGTACAATAGCAAAAAAAAGATTAAAAAGTTTTATATGTCAAGAAATGTTTAACATCCCTAAACAGACTTTATCGCCCTGTGATATAGTATGAAATCCTAAGTCTTATTCCTTTGCCTATTTCATAGGCTGAAAATAAGGTTCAATGTTCAACTTATTTATTGCTAGTAGATCAATTTAAATAATATATTACAGTGCCTATCTGGACTAAAAACACTGCAAAATGTTATGAGATGTTAACCTCTCATTGTCACCACAGCAGTACCAGTTATCCATCCCATATCTCTATCTTGACATCATTTTTAATTATGCAATATATTTCAGTGCCTTATTCCATTATTTACTATGTCTGTATCTACTTCCAAGTATCTTCATTTGCTTTGCAACCGCCAGCTCATACCCTTACCCCTTCTTTGCTAAAGTGCAATGAAAACTAATCAAGAGGTCAAAATAATCAGTCAGCTCCAGTACTACCTAAGACTGCAAACATGGAAAGGCATCCTGAATGGAGGAAAGGGAAGAAAGGTCATTATGATAAACACAGACACAGGCAGAGCTATTCTGGCAATGCTCTACTGCAAAAGTCTACGTGTTGGAACAGGGATGCCTACTTACAGGAAGGGAGAGTGTGAATACACCTAGAGAAACCTTTGATACTAACCACGTAAGAAGATTCTATTTGGAATATTGAACTTAAAAACATACTTATTTTACACATATTTTCTATTGGCAAGAACTCTGGTCTATACAGATTTCACGGTTCTTTCTAAAAACCAATCATCAGATTTTTTTTTACACTTTTTTTTTGTTGCTTCTAAAAATACATAAAAGTTTAAAATTTTCTTAAGGTAAAGCGGGGTGTCTGTGTTATAGACTTTAGGAAATTGAGTAATAAAAACAATGCAACTGCTGCTAATCAAATCCAATAATATGTTTTCCCTCCTCTCCCCTATCACCCCCTTCCCTTCCCCAATCTCCCTCCAGAGTATGTTTAGGGACTAGGCAAGACCTGCACTGGATTACCTAGGCCATCTTCTGAATATTCAGTTAACAAGCATTGCTCAGACAAGACTACAGACTAAAGTTTTTGCTGGGAGGAGTTAGGATACTAATACAAAATGAGTCAGGTGGACAACAAAGGTGGCATATGTAAAGAAATATCAACTAAATCATAGACTTATAGAAGATCACCAAGTCCAACTGAAAAATGCCGAGGTTAAAGAAAGATGAATAAAAAGAGAAAAGCTCATTTAAGAAAGATGGTTTTGTTTCCTTTTAAGACTGAAAATCATTTTCAAGAGGAAGGGTTGTCCTTTGAGTGGCTTTGTACAGGGCTTTCTTAGTGCTATGACAAAAATAATTAAAAATATCAATTAATGAACATCTATATAAAAATATTAAAAAAATATTTTAACCATGTTCATTCTATCACCACGACTAATTTTCTTAGGGATGTATGGCTATGGCTTCTTTCCTTTGTTTAGTAAAATACCTACTTCAAAGAATTGGTATTATTTTAATTTTTATGAAAATGGTAATAGACAGCATGGTTCTGCATTTTTATGTGTCTTTAGTACACTGTCCGGATTAGGTTAGAATACTTTCTTATTCAAGAGGAATTAAATAAAAAGGTTTCTACTCTTTGTCTAATGAGTCCTGTTTGGCAAATAAAGCTGAGCTTTATTTAAATTAAAACACCAATTATCCAATTAAATAAAACATTATCTCCTTCTGTCATGGGGATTTAGTTTAAGCATACTGAGTCGGATCAGACTTTTCCAATAATGAGTATGGTTGGCAGTCAGTAATATGATGGCAAATAAGTCATTAGCTCAGAATAAAAACAGTACCTGATCTGATCAGTTCAAAGGAATCCTCATCCCTATCGATATTACTGACTTGAGAGGTCAGGGACGTTGTTGTAATTCTGCTCTACAACATTTTTGTTGCATTATTTAGTAATAACACTTGCAAAAGCGCACTCCAAAATATTTTTTTTCTTTCATCTAATGTCATAGACAGAAAAAATGTTATTAAAGACTTTGGTGTTAGCTAAATATTAAAATAATTAAAGCATTTAAATAATATAAATCTATCAATAATAATATGGCCTGATTACACAACTAATTATATATATTTCTCATGATGATGTTTACATCATGATTTCAGATGGTGTAGATGCACACAGAAACACTGTGCCCTGGTCCTCTCAAACTTTAATGTAAGAATCAATACTGGATGTAATTTTTAAATTAAAATATTCTTACTGAGCTCATGTAGTTCCATGTTACAATGTGCACTGTGCATATTTGTTGATAGGTTTAAGGCCACGGTTATGTGGAATTCCATCTGAGAGAAATGTTCTGCAGAGTGGTATCAGCTGATAGGATCATGAATCTTCTGAGGCCGCTGGGCATAACAGTTCTAAAGTAACAGTGTAATCACAGATTCCAACAACAAACTCCAGTACTGGCCATTAGACAACAACAGAAGACTAAATTTGAGGAAATGTATCAACTTCCAATTTCTTCTTTCTCCAATTCAATTTTATACATCCTGCTGAAGCAGTGTCATCTACATCGAAGTGTGCAGCTTCTGCTGACAGCTCAGTGGAAAATTATTTCATCATCTCATCAAATTTTTAAAATTTCATAATTTTTCAAAATATTTAACAGGCATAGAGCATGGGGTTGAATCTGAAACCCTTGAAGTCCAAAGACCTTAATGCATCAGAAGGGAAAGGTGGGGTTACGCCAGATATCCTCACACACAGATGTGGCCTTTTCCTTTCTGTTCCCTACTGCACTCTTGAAATCTGTAGTAAAGTATCTTCTGGTTCAAAGGACCATCCAACCCCTACAGCTGTGTGAATCTGTGAATTCTGTGAGTGTGTGCAAGGCGTCACCTGCTACAAATGAATACATTTCAGTTGGCACCGCTGGAGCTGGTTTGATTTACACCTATGAAAGCACTGGCGCTCCCTCTGTGCCCGTGCCTGGCTGGAGTCCCAGTGGTTAAGTGGGAGCACAATGCTGATGCCTGAAAATGAGAAATGAGGGAAGGGAATTTGCCAAAAACAGGGGTCTGGGGAAAAAAAAAATCACAGCTTTCAGCAGCGGATACTTGCATTCATTTTCAAGGCAACACGTATGTTTTTTTATCCTGAAAACAAAATGAATAAAATACGTTACAAGGAAAGGCTACATTCCTGCTATTTAACTGTGCACGATCAGCCAAACACCCAATGGCATTGCTGTAACTAAGGAAAATGTTAAGTATAGACAGGTGACGCTCTTTTTGGGTAGTATTTCCTTTTTGAAACATGAATCACTCTAAAAATATCAAAAAGATCTCCGTCTCTCTGAATGCCACATCCTGACAATAATTTATTAGTTTGCATTTTGTTCCCTACCATATCCCTTCTGCAACATATAGAAAAAGATGAATGCATGAAAATATGAAATATGCTCTATGAACAAATATAATTAAAAGATACTAGAAACTTAAGAAGCCTTTACATGAAACACACTGTATCTGTGACATAAATTGTGAGACACCTATTAGAGGAGAGTTCATAATTTCTTAGGATTGCCTAATTATATTTATGAAGATGACCAGATAACCACTGTTCAAATAGTTGAGAACAATTAGGAATTTTATATTGTAGAGTGTCACTAAAATTAAGTGTCAAGATTAGATATTTTCAGTCCGAAATGAGACGTTTATGCTTCTAAAGTGATAAATTCTATTTTCTTTCAAGGGTGTGCAAATGTGATCCATTTTCTGTAGACTTACACTGTATAGAAGTCTTAAGCTAGAAGCTATAAAATTTTATTTTCCACATTCCATATATGTTAAATTCTTGGGCTTTACATGGAAAGTACCATCAGTAACAGAGGACACATGATTGAATACCAAATCCAACATGATAAAAACTTGAGACTCCTCATCTCATCTAATAACGAGTGGACATGACACTATGGACATTTATTCTCCTGAGATTTAATTTCACACAGAAGCTATAGCTACAGCTGCTTATTTGCATGACCTTTTTCTTTTAATCTCAGAGTAACTGCCCTACTGATGCCAGCAGGAATACCTTTGAGTAGGCTGCTGGATTAGTTATGAATATGCCATGTAGAAGACGCGTGCTGTATAGCACTGTGCTTCTGAAGTGACAGACAAAAGGATGGTTGCTTGCTGATTGGTGCCATGGTACGCAGGGGCTTTGGAATGACATACACTACTGGAGAATATCATGGCTCTGAGCAGCTTCCCTTGGTGGCATTCACTTCTCCACTCCAAATGTCTAGAGCTAATTGTATTCCCTTAAACCCTTAATTGCTGGTCTTTGTAAGCCTGGCTCTTCTGAAATTCATTACGGAAAACTCAAACTTCCTGCTGGATTTTCTCTTCAGCTACCAGTATGAGGGACAGTAGCTGTGGAGTAGCTTACATTTCCACACCATAACAGCAAGCGGGAGAAGAAATATAGCTTCTACTTTATAGTCATGAACAACTAAAGGCATAGTAGTTAAAGGCCAGTTGTCACCTACAGCAGTCCCTAACACAGAAAACAGTGGTTCGCTGATCTCCATAGTCTTAGAGATGGTGCACCCGACCACACACAAAGTTAATCCCAAGCCTGATTCCAACTCCCTGACTCAGCTCTGCAGAATATCCAGAGACAGCTTCTCCAGAAAGTCAAAGGCTCAGTATGTTCCTAAAAGCATGCCCTCCAGAAGACTCCTTAAACCAGGTTTGCCCTACTTTAGGAAACCACAGTTCTCAGACATGCAGAGACATGAAAGGACATAGATCTCCATACATGAGTCCTGTTTTGTTACCCAGTGGTCCACCTATGCTGAAATCTGAAATCTTTTCTGTATGTATCGTAAAGAGAGTAATAATTTTTAAAAATCACTGGTAAATACCCAACGTCCAAATACTTTTAGCAGGACCTTTGTCATACATCAAAAAGAACAGCTTCCTGTAGTTAGAGCATGAAAAGAAAGACCTCCAGTCTTTCTTGGTTTTTTGTAAACACTGTTGGAAACACACACTGAAAGAATTTCAGTTTAAGCCCATCACATTTGGAGAGGTCAAAGATTCTAAACCGATTATAAAAGCTTATGCTTATTTGACACTGACTGGAACTTCAAGTAGCAAATGAATCTTCTGGTGTTTCACTTTTAATTTATATCAGTATGCACTTCAATTCCAGTCTGATCTTAGGGCATTTTAGAGCAAAGGCCTATTAAATTCTTTTGGTGCTGATTAAACTTTCTTCTTCTTGACTTTACATTAACACATTTTTTTCCCAATTTAAATATTTTTCTTTAATGACTGTATTGCAAATGAGTATAAAAAACTCCTTTTCCGTGTATTTAAATTTAATGTTATGTTAAATAGAAAAAACTTGCTCTGTAAATAACACTTGCTGTAAAGCCCTGTCAGTTAAGGTGTCTCTTTTTGTTTGATAATGACATGCTAGAACAGGAAGGGAATGACAGGGTAGAAAGATTCTGCCTCAACCTGTCTATCACTGTGACAAGGCACACTCCTATAAACTATTTGACCACTTCTCTTTACTAAATAGGAAAAAAAAAATATTAGTGTGTATCACAGAGGTGAAAAATAGTAATTTGAACAGAGATATTAACAGCATGATTTTAAAGGCATCTACAGGGCCAGATTTTTATGAGCAAAACAGAATATCTTCTGAATTTTTAATCTTATCTTAAAATAATTTGACCAAAGAACTTCCAAAAAACAAAAGCCCAGGCAAACAAGCACACCACAATAAAAAAAAAAATAAAAAAAAAAATTCCAGGTCTAGTGGAATGGAAGTTGGAGCAGAGAAGCTGAAAGAACTTTTCTGTGCCCAGGAAGCAGAATTACATGAATCACGTTCCAGTTGCAAGATTTCCTCAGAACAGTATTTTTAAAGGCTGTATTAATGAAAACACCTTTCAACACATCAACGTGATTTTTCTCAGCTTTCAGAAGCAGCACAGAAAAGGGTTGTGTTGTATTTCTTTCTCTTTGCTGATACACTCAAAATGGTTTCAGGTTTAATATTCCTTGGGCATGAAACTGTAACTTGCTGTGCTTTTGCTGCAGTGTTGAGGCGAAACCCCTACAACTCTTGATTGTCATCAACCAATAATGTAATAACCAGCAGTCTCTGCACTTTGTACAATTACCTATTGAAGCTGATTTCTGGTCTCAAGGTCCAATGTGAAACTGGTCAAATACAAACAGTGATTACTTCTCATTAGATAAGAGCTTAAGAAATTTTGTGGCATCAACGTAAGTAGGTTCAACAAATTAAAAAGAGAATTACAATAATGAAGAGCTACTACAAAAAGAGGAGCAGAAACATGTTTTCTGAGGTGGTTGAGTTAATACAGTCGCTCCAGAGGAAGGGGAATGGAAGTGTTTAGGAAGCATACGCCATGAGGCCTATTTGCATGTCACCTCAGGTTTCATCATGCGTATAGTGTAACAGGACAACAATTCATGCTGAGAATGACAACTGAAATCAGTAGTGGAAGCCAGGGCATACTGACAGAGGGAGAGGACTACTTGAGGTAAAGGCCTGCTTGAGATAAAGAACTTACTGCTTTCAGAATCCCTTAGACACAGGAAAAAACCCTCAATTTATCAATACAGCTGGAAGGTATATAAAATTTATGTCCAGTTTCAGGATCTTGGAAATAATAACGCAAGGCTCATATTTTCAATTTTGATGCCACTAAATATAATTATGGTCTTCATGAATAGTACCAGTTATTTAGATAGAATGTATATGAGGTGTTATGAAATCATAGTAAATTAGAGAATATAATAAATAAACCAGGTAAATTTGTACAATAAGAACAAGTGACACAGTGCATAATTTTAATTTTCTTCTAGCTTGACCTACAGAAAAAAAAATCTGGTAGTTTTGCAAAGGTAAGAAAATTTCTCTTTTGGTGGGGTCTTTTAACTAATATACCTTTGGATGGGATAAAAGTGGGTTGTCAAGACACAGGTAATGTATCAGATAGGATTTGTTCTTCAGGCTGGGATTACTTGAAGCAAGCAACATTTATATGGCACTATGCAGAACTGATTCAAATCACAAAAATTCTGTATATATTACAAGTTCTGGATACATTCATATTTCATATATCATTAAGCTGCAGTGTGTAAGAATATTGGTATGCCTGCTTTTTCATAAAAATGTCACACCTATGTACTAACAAGCAAAAGAAAAATATCTTCCACAGCTCAAGCCTAAATCATTCCTGCTCAAATGGAGCAATTCAATTATATATCTGACTGGTGATTGTATCTGCTGGATTCTATCAATTAAAACAAAAACAAAAACAAAAAACCAAAGTGTTGAGTTTACTTGAAGTTATATTCTAGCTATAGAATTTACCTGCAAGATTTACTAATTTTTCTCATGTTTAACGGGTAAAGAATGTTCATAAGGATCAGCAGAGAATACAATACAATAGATAAAGAAATTGAAGAGGTTTATAATTCGGAACAGAAAAGATTGCATGATTTTAGGAAGATCTCTGTTATCTATAGCTGTGACTGTAGTTTTGTTCTATACTGATGAGAGGAAAGAACAGTCAACTCTGTTGCTGCTATTGGGGCTGGAGAAGGAAGTGAAGAACGTTACTACCAGAGACAGGTAGTGTCAAGTTTACTGCCAAGGAGACCCTGGAAGAAGGAATAAGCAGGGAGCAACGCAAAACAGCTGTGTCTGAGTAAGTTTATATTCACTCCCCTTCTAATAGAGTTACTCAATGAAATAACAGCAGCGTTAATTTGTTCCTAATCCTTCTGCATACTGTTCCTCCTTAAGTCCTGGGGAAAAAAAAAAATTATGAGAGTAAAACCTCTCAAAGCTCCAGGGAAGCTCAATTGTGTCCATAAGCCTTAAATCTTGGCCTCAAGAAAGTCAACAGAAAAACTGCTTGTTTCCCATTTAATTCAATAATTCTTAGGGGTTTGCAAGTACTATCAGAGCACTATCCTGGGGAGGTCCTATCCTGCAAGATACTCTCCTGAGGAGTGAGAGGTTTTGTTTCAATTCACACACTTAGGTAGGTTCTCTTCCCACTATTAAGTTTTAAGAAACCAAACCAGAAACAGAAGAAGTGTTTTCTTGTGTAGAAATAATTATCTCTGATTTTTCCGAGCTGTGACTAATATTATTTGAGTATTCAAAGATTCAAGAAATGGAATAAACTTGATCACATAATGCTTTTTGCAATTTTAACAATAAACTTTCAGTTATACAGAAAATACTATGAAACCCTTCCACTGGTGCAGGAGTTCCTTGTTCAGTGACAGGGAGCTCATCCATTGTGCGATATTCAGAGAAGTAAGGCTTCTTTTGCTGACAAATGTTGCAGCTACTGACGGCTAAATTCACCTGGATTTGCAGTATCTGCTAATTATGATGAAGGACATCATATTCACCAAGGGAACATACTAAATAATAATGAAATAATTGGCTGGAGACCTCCTATGCACCAAACATCATCTATTTCATTTGCTGTCTGCCTCTAAGTTTTCATAGACTTGCAGTCCATTACTCAAGTTCATCATTTTACAACACTTGTTCCAAATACAGAAACCTGAATTGAGAAAGATGTGTGTGCCTCTAAAAAAAAAAACCCAAACATGACATGGTAAAGGACAACTTCTTATTTTTTTCTGACAAATAGTTTTACCTGCTGAATTAATAATAGACAATGTCTTCTGTGAATAAGGCACTTTAAGAAAGCACACAACCTAGAAACAGATGAATTTTAACTATACCTGAAAGACATATCTATGGAAAGCATATTTTTGTTAATGAGATCATAGAACACTGGTACCCATTTAGGATTAGATCAGTTAATCTTAAACTAATTAGCAACTGTTTGTTAATGAAAGCAAAGCATTACTCTAGCAATATTTGCACCATAAATTGAACTAAATTCAACAATAGAGGATAATGTGGTCTAATTTACATAGAATGATAAGTCAAGTACTGCAAGAATCCAATTCATTCAGGAAGGTAATCTATAAACTGAGTGCTTTTGCTTAAACCAACTCAAAGAATGAGCAGGTAATTACACTTATTGACTAATGAATTTGCCAAAAATGAGTAAGCAAGAAAACAGTAGTGATTTCTTTTGCTTGTCTTTTTTGAGGGGAAAATACTCCAGATATGCAAATTACTGAGCCTGTGGAAAGCTAGTGTTTCTAATTCTATTAACAAACTGATTATTAAAATATTTCTTTTCAGGAAAAAGTTGCAAGAAAATCTCATTTCTTTCCAAGATTTCTGATGGTGATTCATCTCCTGCAGATTTATAATGTATAGATTTAATGGAGCAAAAACTACATTACAAAAATATTCTCGTATAAGTATTGCTTACAGCAGTCAAAGTCTACAGCTCTCTAGCACTGAGTCAAGTTGTATTTTCCTATTTCATTCAGGAGGCAAGACCATGGTATATGACTATGTGAACATATCATGGGTGGCCTCTGAAAACACAGTGTGCAAGCCACCCATGGGAAGGCACGCAAGGCTGTATTCCATAATATCCCACTTTATTTACATACAGGGGATAACATGTAACTACCAAAACCCATATCCACAGCAGGGCACAGGTCTATTTGTACCAGCCACATGCCCCACAGAGCTTGTTCTATTAAAGGAACAATGGGGAGTTTGACTCAATAAGAACAGAGGAAGAAAGAAAGAAAGCGGCTTTATGCACAGAGCTTCCCGCTTCTACCCTCACATTCCACACCAGCACAGGGAAATAGTCATTCTTGTTGATCTGCTATGAGACCCAATTTAGAGCTACATTTTTTAACCCTAGAACTAAGTCTTTTGAGAGGCTGGCTTAGGGGTATGAAAAGAATACAGCATTCACTTGTCGTGTGCTTTTTTAAGCTTTCAGAATAGATACGTCCCTCACTGGCATCCAGCTGGCCTTGTTTTGAGTGCTGAAAAATATGCTTTGAAAAATCATCTAGCACAGGCAAAAGAAAATATTTAAGCAAAAATGAGCTTTTGATTTACTATATGTGTGCCTTAAAAGTGCGTATTTTTCATTTTAACGATACATTCATGGGAAGCATGAATTGGTGTTGTGGGATGCCAAACACCTGTCACAATGAAATTGCATGCTAGGATATAATGAATAAACTATGTCCCAGCACACACAACCGTATCAGGATGATGTTCTCTAAGAATTCAAACGAATACTAAATGTTCTATAAATATTCTTTTAAAATGGATAAAACTAGGGAGACACCCCCGCTAAAGATGTTGAAATTCATAAATACATTAAGATTTCTTTGCTAATTTGTTCATTAACTTAATGACCTAGTTAAACTGGGTTTAGCCACCAGGTTTAACAAGGCGTTATAACACCAATCTTCTATATGATAAAAAATAATCTTAAAATTAGTTTATTTTAAACAGGATTTCTAGGTGTTGGGAGTTTTCATTACTGGAACAGCTGTTACCTGGAGCAATGGTAATTTACTTTTTTCCTGATTTGATATACCTGCTGCAGCTAGTATAGCAGTGCAGCACTTCTGACTTCCTGAAGCACCTATTTTGTAGTCATTGTGTTAGTACTCTGGATCTCTGGTGACAATTTTGGGGCCTGCATGGATCCTTGATTATCAGCATCATGGAACTGACTATTGAATATGGTAATATTTAGTTTCTTCTTTTTTAGTAGAAACTCTAATACTTACCCTTGTAAAGACAAACCTACATAAATTCATTAAGCACAAGTGTGAAATTGAATCTGTATTTTAGCAGAGAAAAAGGACAAGACAATCTGAAGACCTCCCTTCCTTCCACAAATAAGTAAACGTTCTGTTCATACACATGGAAGAATTCTGATTCATGCCCTCTTTACTGAATCCAGTCTGCCCTCGAAAGGTGCTGTTTTCAATTGAAAGAAACGTTTTTGGAATATAGAGTGGGTCTCCAGCTTTCACATGATCTGTCAATATCATGACTTTGATGGGCAGATGTAGTTTCATCCAGGCTGGGCTGTACAAAGCACAGCTAAGAAGAGATACATGTCTGCCTCTAAAGAGGTTATAAAGGAGCAGTTACTATCTCAGCTGGAGGCTGTGGCTGCAGTGTAGCACCCCAACACACATCCCTCCTCAGCACAGCAACAGAGATGCACCAGATCTGCCGAGGGAGCGTTTTAAGGTGCTTCCAGATTGCCAAAAGTGCAAATGCACCATTGTTCTCCCACTATTACTGACCACGGTTTGTGAGCTGATTCTCGTGCTACACCCATATCTCTCCCACAGGAGAAGGACCTGTGTCGTGCTATGATGGGGCAGCAGATACCAGCTCTTTCTCTGCTTTGATCACAAGAACTCCTACATTTCCTCACTGATCAGTACTGCCTGCTGCAAAAAAGGATGGAAAAGCACTTTTCCCTGTGGACAGGCAAAGTAATAAACCAGTCAAACAGCAAATTAGCAGCACACATCAACACTGCAGGGTGTATATAGAATTTGAGTAGCAACACACTGTCAAAGTCCTGGAGGTATTATGGCCTTTGACACTGGAAAGTTAATGATGTTCAGATTCTACAAACCCACATTCTTATAAGGGCTACAGATGATAACCGTAACTCAATTTACAGAGGGTATTATCAACCCTACTTAGAGGAAGGGAAACAGACAAAGAAATAAAAGGGCACAAAGTAGCTCAATGGTACAAACTGTAAACAGAATTCAGTAAAAATGTAGTGACTTTAATGGCAGTACTCTATCTTCTACCTGCCTTCCAGCACAATAGCAGCTGTAGATGAGCATTAAGCTTGCTCTTCATTCAGGCCACAGACCATAAACAAAGATCAGAGAAGTGAAGCAGAATAATATAACTTTATACAACTTCAGCTGGAACATCTAAGAAATGATCAATCCCAGTAACTCCAGATAAGTCTGAAGAAGAGCAGAGATGAGGATCCCGACAGAGGATAAGAACCCTAATGAAAGCAAACGTGTCCTCCTGCCTTAGGGAAGTATGAAGGCTTAAGGATGAAAACACTGAAGGTCAAGATAGTGGAAACAGAAGGACTATGAGAAGAAAACCATACCATTTGTCGGCACAAAAGTAAATAATCAAATGATATTTCCCCAGCTGCTACTTTTACAGACACATTCACCCACATGTTTTCCATATGCTTGTTTTAGAGTAGCTCTTTTCCTGGTGAGACATGGAAAATAAAAGATAAAAGGAGGAAAAAAAAAAAGAATATGATCAAACATGTGTAAATCATGTGCATTACTAATGGATGTTGCAAAACAGCTAGCAAATGTTTCCAAGAGAAAGGGTAAATGAATTTTACATAGCCAAGTATTTTATAAATACGCATTTATGAGAATCTTAAAGGAAAAAACAGATGGCATTTTAGACTACATTCTACCTACAAGTTTTCTCTATCACAGAATGTGAATAATGTATGCATCCTTTCTCATCTCTTTCATATATAAAAGGTTTTGAAATATTAATTTTGTAGTTTTTAAAAAAAACAGCGAATATTTACACAAGCACACACTCAGAAGAAAGTACTGGTCTTCACAGGAATAAATATACAGATAGGAGCATGAAACAGTAGTTAGAAAATTACTTCTGTTCATCATCACACCCTTTACCCATTTTTTCTCACCAAATTTTTTTTTCTTGAAACATTAATTTCTGAGCTGGACTGTTCTAATTTTCTTTCCATCTGAAAATAAAATAAACCCAACCAAAAACCTGAACTAGACTTTATGATATCTTCTATTACTGCAGTGAAAAAAGATAATCTATTTATATAGACAATATTTACTAAACCAAATACATCAACAAATAGTTTTCCATTTTTCTGTCATGATTCTTATAATTTTGCATTGCCTGTTTCATGAATTGTCTTATCAATGAAGAGTAAGTAAAAATTTATTGAAATGGAAATCTCTCCCTGACTTCAATATACATTTGATCTGCCTCATCATTTTTATTGTTCTTTTTATTTTTTCCCCATTGAAAAAGTAATGTTTAGCAAAAATAAGACAGAAAAGTAACCAAAAAACAAGGTATATGGGCAAATTTTACTGAGGCTTAATGTTGTACTTGTAGTCCACTTGTAGACCTCACATGCAGGTCAAAGGCATTTTTGTGAATCAGAGAATACTGAGAGCTGGAAGAGACCTTGAAAGATCACTCAGTCCAACCTCCCTGCCCAAGCAGGATCATCTAGAGTAGATCACTTAGGAATGCGTCCAGATTGGTCTTCAATGTCTCCAGAGAAGGAGACTCCACAACCTCTCTGGGCAGCCTGTGCCAGTAATCCGTCACTCTCACAGTGAAAAAGTTCATCCTTATATTAAGATGGAACTTTCTATGTTCTAGTTTGGAACCATTTCCCCTTGTCCTATCACGACTATCACTGAGAAGAGCCTGGATCCATCTTCCTGACACTCACCCTTTATATATTTATAAACGTTAATGAGGTCACCCCTAAGTCTCCTCTACTCCAAGCTGAAGAGACCCAGCTCCCTCAGCCTGGCCTCATAAAGAAGATGTTACACTCCCTTAATAAACACACACAGACACAACATATCTATAGATATACTAGACTGCATTAATATAATTTGGGGGCTATTTGCTTAAAAAGGTGATTCAGCAGCACAGCAGGATATACACATGAGGAAGCAATGGAAAATTTTGATCATGCATGTGTCCTGCCTCTGTACCATGGAAGCTTATTTCTTTCAACTCAATCCCCTGTCTGCTGTGATTCTGTGCAAACTACATAAAGACTTATTTTCTAGTACCTAGGCTCTTCAAAAATTGTGGACTAGGAGAGGTGTAGATTACAGGTATGAAAATACAACAAATTTATTTATATAAATTATATAAATAAAAATACTTACATAAATATCACAAAGAACTACTCCACAAATGTGACCATACTCTTCTACTTTATACTGCTATTCTGTGTAATTTCTTCCTCACCTTCAGAAATGTGACTTTTTCTCAGTAGGAGTGGAAAATACAACTGAAATTTAGGGAAAGAGGGCTGGCTGACTAATCATGCCAGCAGTCACTTCGACATGGGTAGTTTCTCCATATCTCTTATTACGCATGAGCTGTACCTGTGTTAGCAATAACACAAACCAGTGAGAGTGGATCTGTAGAATGAAGCAGCTGATGCTGAGGAATGATGCCCTCAGTAAATGCACATTAGGTTTGTTTTTTTTTTTTTTTTCCTGTGGACAAGCAAAAATCTATGTGGTTCGATGGACTAAGTGCCAATTCATGTAGAGCATCCTCTTAGCTTATTTTTATCCAGAAGTGATCTAGTGACCTCTCCTGATGTGAAAAAAAGTACAGTAAATCTGGATCAAGACATTTGCCTTGAAAGCGCACTTTAGATGATGGGAATGAAAACCCTTATGGAGGTCTGCCAGCTATCAAGTAAAGCACAAAAACCACAATTCTGAAAGGTGGTCAGGACCTCATTATTTAAAAAGGAGAATATCTACTTTATTTTGAGAAAATAAAAATGAATCTTTTTAGGAGGTACAGAATGTTAGGAGTTGGAAGGGATCGCGAAAGATCATCTAGTCTAACCCCCCTGCCAGAGTAGGGTCACAGAGATTAGATCACACAGGAACACATCCAGATTTGTCTTGAATGTCTTGACCTACTACCTACGGCCCTTCTAATACATCCCAGGATGCCACTGGCCTTCCTGGCCTTGAGGGCACATTGCTGACTCATGGTCATCCTGCTGTTCACCAGGACCCTCAGGTCCCTCTCACCAGCACTACTCTCCAACAGGCCATTCTCCAACCTAGACTGATACCTGGGGTTGTTCCTCCACAGATACAAGACCCTACGCTTGCCCTTGTCTCCCTGCCCAGCTCTCCAGCCTGTCTAAATCCTGCTGAATGGCAGCACAACCTTCTGGCGTGTCAGCCACCTCTCCCAGCTTTGTGTCAGCAGAAAACTTGCTGACTGTGCACTCTATTCCCTCATCCAGGTC
>VXBZ01006576.1:107411-149868 GCA_013399135.1 Heliornis fulica
TTCTCAAAGATGATGGACAGTGGCCTAGCAATGACTCCCGCTAGCTCCCTCAGCACCTTCAGGTGCATCCCATCAGGACCCATGGATTTATGGATGTCCAGACAGCTTAACTGATTCCAGATTGAGTCCTCTTCAACCAAGACAGACTCCTCATTTATCCTGGCTTTCTCTGGGGCTTCAGCCATCTGGGGCTCCTGCAAACAGTCTCCAACAGTATAGACAGAGGCAAAGAAGGTATTTAGTAACTCCACCTTCTTACCCTCCTCAGGCACCAGGACACCCACCTCATTCATCAGTGGGCCTACATTGCCTCTAGTGTTAGTTTTGTCTGGTGTGTATTTGAAGAAACCCTTCCTTTTATCCTTGACCTCCCTTGCAAGGTTTAATTCCAAGGAAGCCTTAGTTTTCCTAATGTCCTCCCTATGTGCTCTGACAAATGTCTTGTATTCCTCCCATGTATCCACCCCCTCCTTCCATGATCTGCAGACACTCTTCTTTCACTTGAGTATGCCCAGCAATCCCTTGCTTATCCACACGGGTCTTCTGGTTCCCTTTCTTGATTTCTTTACCATTGGGATGCTCTGATCTAGAGCTTGGTTGAAGTGGTCCTTGGACATGGACCACTTTTGGGCCCCTTTTGCTTCTAGTACCCTGTCCCATGGGATTTCCCACAATAATTGCCCGAAGAGGCCAAAGTTAGCCCTGCTCAAGTCCAAGGTTGTGGTTCTACTTGAAATTCTCTTCCTACCATGTAAGATCCTGAACTCCAACGTCTCACGGTCACTTTAGCCAAGTCTACCCTCAACCTTCACCGCTTCAACCTGACCCTCCTTGTTAGTGAGTACAAGATCCAGCAGTGCTCCTCTCTTATTAGGCTCATCCACCATTTCCATCAGGAAGTTGTCATCGATGCACTGGAGGAACTTACTGGGCTGCGAGTGGCTGGCCGTGTAGGCATTCCAGCAAATATCTGGATAGTCAAAATCCTCCATAAGAACCAGGGCCTGCGATTGCAAGGCTGCTCTCAGCTGCCTGTAGAAAGCCTCATCAACTTCCTCCTCTTGATCAGGAGGTCTGTGATAGACACCAGAACATTATCCCCCATGACAGCCTGTCCTTTAATTCTCACCCATAAAGTTTCAACTGGATCACTGTCCACTCCTGAACACAACTCAATACATTTGAGCTGCTGTTTCACATAAAGAGCCACTCCACCTCCTTTCCTTGTTGGTCTGTCTTTGCGACAAAGAACACAGCCACCCATGGCCACAATCCAGTTGTGTGAACTGTCCCACAAAGTCTCTCTAATTGCTACTAGGTCATAACCCCTAGACCACACTAATGCCTAATTTATTTTTCAGACACAGCTCAAAATGGAACTGGGTTTAGTTTATGGTTGTACTGTAAACAAAGGCTGTTTCTCTTGAAGCAAAAATATATGGGTCTTGTCAGCTGGTTATAAAATTAGTGGTAGCATAATGTGAACTGAAATTAATCAAGAAAAAAATGGAAATCTACTTTAAATTCCCTGAATCTGAAGATCAATTTTCTGAAAGTATTTTTGTTTATGAAGTCTGTCAAAATGTGTGGGGTTTTGGCAGCATTTAGACAAATGTCATTGTTATCTTTTTTTGTAGGCATTATTCTAGTTCCTTCTTCATGTTGTCCATTAGTTTATAATACCCATTCACATTAAGACTATAAATTACTTTCAGCTATACAAATACATGACACATGATACAAAGGCTTTGAAAAGTCCTTTTATAATTTCACCTAGATTTATTTTTGTAACTTATTTTCTTTCGTATGGTTGGAGCTACACTACTGGGAAGTACCACTGGAGATAAACGACTGAACACCTAGTACCTTCTGCATACTTATATAACTCATAACAAACCAACCGTCCATCATTAAACATGGCAATAAAGTCCACACAAACTCATAGAATGAAAGAATCTTTGTTTCCTGTCTTGTGGATACTTGGCAGAGACTCTGCAGGCTTCCTGCCCCTCCTTCCCTCTACAAATCACCCCCCAAAAAAATATCATCTTCTATTTTTCCCTAATGCAAAAATATCTGTATGATGAATAAAATGTGATCAAATTAAGTATATATTTCTTATTATATATATATATATAGCCTATAAGAAAAGTAATGTCAATAGGCTAATTACTTGCACCATAATTTTTTTACAAGTTTTTAACTACTGATACTTGGACATAATTAAAGAAACTAAGCAGCCTGTCAGAATTATTTAATACACTGAATTATTTAATACATTACTTCAGAATCAGTTTCTGGGGCTGAGATTCTCAAAGAAACAAGTTACTCTTTTCTATGACATAAAAGTGAAGCTGCATAAAGCATAATTTCGATTAATGGGAGTTTAACAGCCCGGTTCTTTTGATTGCCTGTTTTCTGTTATTTTAAGAATTTTGATATCTAGTCTGATGATCCATGAACATAGCAGGCTAGCAAGGAATCGACAGCATTGCCCTTTTCTCCACTTCCTTCTTTCCCTTGAGTTTACTTCACTTTGCTGTTACAAATTTCACATTATTAATGTCAAGGCTAGGAATGGTCTTGGAAGCTAACTATTTAATCTAAAGAGCATTGACATTGAGATGGATGTAGATAAATTTAATCAGTAACCCTTTATTCAACTTCCAGGTAGGCAGTTCTGCCCAGCTTTCCCAGATACTGTGTTGCTCAGAGTAGACAGAACTCCTTGCTTGTAGTTCAGGTGATATCAAACTATAGGACCATTATTTATATAAAAAACCTACCACATGTAAAGATAAAAAATCAGAAGGAGGCACTTTCTAGTCTCTAGTTTCAATATCATTTTGAGAATTACTCTGAATATTTCCTGTGCTTCAATCCCTACTTATGGAAGAGAGCTAATACTTTCTTGCACTGCAATGTTCAGAAGCCTTAACGATGGAGCCCGTAAGAGCACGTATCTGAATCACAGTGGTTTACAGAGATAGTAATAAGTGTAGAGGACAGAACAATTCATTTTGTGTAGGATCAATTACTGTTTCTTTAAAAAAAGTTCCTCCAAACCAAAAGACTAGGCTACATATTAATCTATTTTTTAATTGAATTTAATATATCTAGCTTTACTAGCCTAGGTAATAAAATTATGCTATAGTTGCTACCTAGCTCATCTGGCAGAATTTTATACTCAGCTTCCTAAAAAGGAATGATGTATTAAGTGCAATTCAGAACCCAGCCTTAAATTAGCTTTCAGACATGGCAAATGAGGCATTGCAATGAACATGTCAAAATGGTAAATAAAGTAAACCAATCTTCTTTGTGTCTTACATGAAAGAACTTTGGTTGTGTTCTGCTATACAAAAAAAGACAGAAACATTGTTTCTGGCATAGATAACAAGTGTGTTATTGCCCTTTAACTTCTTGAGAATACCAAATTAATCAACATAGAAATTACTCAAAAGTACTGTACATTTTTTTAAATGCCAGGGTAACACATACCATTACAGAATGAATTTCAAAGTTTCAAGTTTTCGGCATTTTTATTACAGTTCTTAAAATGCACAAATATTGTCTGCCAGAATTCATTAGGCTTATGTGGGAACCTCTTGATTCTGCATTTATTGATTTCTTTTTTGGACTCCATTACTAGAGTAATTGCATTAAACTAGAAGCAGTTACCTGCTGTTTGCCTGATACAACTGGATTTGACTAGCAGGAACTATTAATTGGTTTATATGATAATGCTGAAAAAGTGGTCTCAGATTCTAGAAGATATGCATTGCAGTAATAACTTCAATAAATTTTTTTTCTTGGCTTACTCTGACAGTTCATGTTTCACACAGTAAGAAAAAATGTTGTTAGAGCAATTAGACTGCTCTGCACCAGTTTTTAAACTGTAATCCTCAACTCCCATAATACACAAATATCTACAGGATGATGTGTTTTTTTTTTTTATTTTTGATACAACAGCAAGATCCTGTTAAGTAGCTAAATTTTAACACACAAAAGAAAACAGCTGTTGTTTCTCTGTTATGAAATACAAAAAAGGGTACTCACTTCAACAGAGTAACTCTACATCAGCACCAAGATACTAAATAATTAAAAAAAACCAACAAGAGACTCATAATCAGCTGTGATCAACAGCTTACTCAGACACCGCTGCTGAAAAGCAACGACACCACAAAAATTGAATAGAACCACGTCTTTTGAATGCCCCAGTGTCATTGCCGGGGACCACGGTTTACTAACTGCCATAGTCACAGGATGGAAAGGTTTCGCTAATTAAAACACATTCATCGACATTATTCTCAAAGATACCGGAATAGAAAATTCTCTTGTCTTGCTTTACCTTACACTTTTGTAAAGGCCAAGTGGAACTGAGCACCAGAAAACCACTTTCAAACACACAGAGAAGTAAAGAAAAATCAAAAAGCTGGTGTACACACTCCTGACAGGCCTCAATTGCTATTCAACGTGCACACAAAACAGCTACACTCCTTCAATTTAAGTGGCATTCAGTTTTGTATATAGATTGTACGCAAACATATAAAGAACTTTGAAGGCTTTTGAATTTGAAAGATAAACAAGAACTTCTTCAACATAAGTAAAGCGAAAGATATATTAAAAAAGCTTCCTTTCACTCACATTCTGCTTTTCAGCTTATCAGTCATTCAGACTAACATGACATGATTTCAACTCTCATCCACTTCTACAGGTCATTTCAGTTTTCTGAAGCAGATTGCAAAGTACGATTTGAATGACCTATTACACTTTCTCCTTTGTATAAAAAGATAAAAACATCACTGCAAGAGGACATATGGGAGCATATGTGCCTCAGTCTATTTGCAGCCACGTTTGGGTTTGGGCTTGAGTGCAGGTATCACTGCAGTTCAAGGGCTGTCACACTGGTGCTACATGTAGATGTTGAGCTTGCTTGGGAGGATTCGCTGTGCCTGATCAAGGTGTCCTGGGCACAGATTAAGCTGGATCCCTTTTGCCTGAGGGCAGAGAGAATCACAGGGGTAGAAGGGACAACTAGGTATGTAGGATGCAGTGTGGGCTCAGTCCCATGGCTAACAGGGCAGTAAGGACCATTGCAGCCATGAGCGCATAGGTGCTCAGCACCTAGGCCAACTTTTGAGTTAAGGGATCCTCTGATGGGCTTCTGTGGGCCTGAGCAGGATCAGCTCTTCTTAAGGATCTCTTAAAGGAGGATACTATGCCAGCTACATGGACTAAAAAATAATGAAACAATCTGAAACAGTAGGTAGTAAGTGCACTTGCAAGGTGTGAATATTTGCAACAGTATCACACAACTCTTGCTAGCTGGATGCTTTCTTCGACATCAGATTACTATGCTGATCTGCACTAGGGTCGTAAGGTTTCTAAACTGATACAATCAATACTATAGCCTCATTCATTAAAGGATGAGTACTTGCTATGTGAAGTACTGCAGATATCTGTAACGTATAAGAAGTAATGTTTATGTTTTCACTAAAAAATATCTAAGTTAATTTTTCTATTTAAGAATTGTCCTTTGATCATATTCCTCTCCATCAAACTGTCTAAATTACTTTCAACAAAATTAAATGAGTTGCTTTTTGGAACAAGACCAAAATATGCACTTCTGATTTGAGGTCTCCCATTTAAGTTTTTTTCCTTGGGGAAGGGGAATGTCTGTTATCAACAATGAACCCCGCAGAAGAATGGTGTGCTGTGCTGTGTGCAATGGCTGCCAACCCAGAACTCTGTCTCTGGCAAAGGCCAAATACTGATACCCGGAGAACAGCAGAAGGCTGGTGAAAGCAAAGTTCACAATCTATTTTCCAAACCTCCCATAATTTGTGGAGAGATTAGTGGTGACTCTGTAGTTAACAGACTGCAGCAGACTGATTTTTTATGAAACTCATGCTCTTCTCACACACACAAAAAATTCTGACATCCACATCACCCTGTTGCAGGGTGCCACTTATTTTGGACTTACACATTTTGTGAAGAATTCACCTCCTATTCTTTTCTCTGAATTTGCCACCTGTTGGCTTCATTTCATGCTCCCATCTTGCGCTGGTGAAGGAGGAACTGCTCCTCCTTTAGCCTCACCACTCTCTTCTAGATATTAATGGAGTCCTATCATATTTTCAGCCCTTTGTCCCTTTTCCAGGCTAAGGCATGCCATCTTGCTCACTCATTCCTTACCAGGAAGTCAATCCAACGGCACTGATTCCCTTTGTATCTTTCTCTGTACTTTTCCAAGCTTTTTGGGACACATGAACCATTTGAGACAAGGGATAAATAATTCACACGGAGTTGAAGATACAGGCTCACCAACAATCTAGATACAAAGCTGAATTAATGACATTTATTTTCTTCTATCACTGCTAAGAATGTTAACATCCAATTTGCTTTTTTTTGGCACTCACAACACACATGAGCAAATGTGCATACAACTATTACAACACAGTATCTCATTTGAGAGAGATTACGGTTGCCGCAGAGAACAACATTTAATTAATGAAGTTAGAATTATCCCCTCCTCCCCTCAATATGTACCACTTTATACAAAATTCCATCTATTATTTTAATCCAGTCCTTTTCCTACTCCTCCCATCCAGTCTTTGTCTTTACTAACTCAAATACCTTACGAGAAAGAGCAAACCCTGTCACCTGGACACAAAAACTGAGAAGTGCAAAGGGGTTCAAGCTGCTCTGGGGTGAAAGTACAGCAATTCCACTTTCCTGCTGCAGCGGCAGATGTTGCTCCAGTGCTAAAAAGACCAGGATCAAGACTGTTTTGGCTATACTTTTATTGCTCCAATATCTGAACTTGTATAAAACTCCTCTCTATTTATACTTCCTTGAATATGTCTTTAAAATATATTTAATGTATTCTGGTTTAACCTGTTCTTCTCCTACCCTTTCTGATATTTTGTTGTGTGGCAAGAATCAACAGGGTTGGTTTTCTGCTTACATTTATTAATGACACAAAAACCTTCTTCTAAAGAAAATTAGATTTAAGCTAGTTGGTAGTAACTAAAACCATATTGGGTATACTTTCAGCCTGCATCAATGCTGGTGGATATTTATTCACTCATTATTACATCTCACAGCTCTTTTCACCTTCCATGAGATATCAGCCCCTAGGCTGGGTGGGGAGGGAAATGCCACCTGGCAGTGTCAACTGTAGCGCCTTTCTCCTTACTCATCCTCTGTTGCCTATATAGCACCACAACATATATATTGCTGCAGTGCAGTGGTCACAGTACATACGCTTCTGGTACCACACGTTCAACAATACCAAGGAATTTATCAGAGTTTTAAAATAATCCTGGAATGAAGAAAGGCAATTTTCAATTAGATTGTTCTTATACCTGAGTTTGTCTTCTGCTCTTAGAAATAGCATTAATCTCTGGTTTGTAAATCACTGTACAACATTACTGTATTATTTGGAATTTTATAATCAACATTTAGTAAATGTTCAGGAACAAGTGGCAACAGAGACAACACTATGCAAGGGCACTCCAATAACAAAACTATTTTGCACTACTGGGACAGCTGAATAATATTTATGTTTATGTAATATTATATCCTCAGTTTTAGTATTGTCACAGTACACTTTTCTTCTTTGTCATTAATTTTTGACTTTTCATTCATGTTGGGATTTTTACAATTCTTTTTTTTCCAGGTGGAAAAATGTAATCTAATATCCTTTTAAATATACATTAATTTTTTTTGCAAATACAAAAGTCTTTTATGAAAGCAGTTCCTTTCACTAGACTTGTATCAACATATGTGAAAAAGGAAGCAAACTTGTGTGCACACAAAGTGTAATTCAGATCGTAACAGAAGCTGTGGAGTGTGAACAACTGTGTTATGCTCATTGCTCATAATGTAAGTGGGTACATAACAAGCCCTCTGTAAGGAGAAAAACAACTGTAGCTTTAGCAGCAGAGTGGATGTCAGGTATGGGGAGACAAAAAGAAGGATTAGAGAATGGTTCCTCTAGAGAATCTCTAGAGGAAGAAGACAGACAGGTCATTTACAGTCTATGGGACATGGAGGTGGATGAGAGACAGGGAAACAGTATGTGGCATAAAACCAGAGTCTGTTCCAAGTCCATTGCTTTCCATATCAGGCAGAGTTACAAACTGAGGTTCATATACATACTTCAGAAGCACAGGGATTTATGCACTATAGGACACATGCTGTGAAAAGGCTCTCAGGGCCCCAGCTCGCAAACCATGCTGCATGTAACTTCAGCACCTGACAAGACTGTCAGTCCCGATCATCTTCATTTCCTTTTATAGCTTACACACAAGGATATTAAGTGCAGTGCCTGAAAAAAATAAATCTCTTTCAGCTTCTCCTGTAGATTGGTGCTGAGCCCCTGACTGAAATTTTTATTTCTTTTTCTTGAAAAGTCTGCTTAATTAAGAATTTTTTCTTTCCGGGAAAAAAAAAAAATCTGTTTCAGGATATTTGGTATTTTATTTGAAATAAAATGTTTGAATTTTGTTCAAGCATTTTATTTAGCACTCATACATTACTTCTGAATTTCAATGGTGCTTTTTCATTTTACCTTTTTAATAAAATGTAAGTAATTGTATTTTATTGAAACCATCAATTTAAATGATATAAATATATGCATTTAAAAATCTATTTTTAAAATTTTGCTGACATGAAGACAGATGTATAAATTTCTGAATCTTGCTGTTCTAATTTATATTGCAAATAGGGTTTTTGTTATACTAAGATAGCTTCCTCTGAAATGAGCAAAAGAAACAAAGTCCACATTTTGAAAAAAACAAACCCATCTCATAGATATGAAATCCTAAGCTTTAAACTAGTCTTTTATCACCTAACAAATCCTACATTACTATTTCTATAATTTGAATTTTATGATTCTTGCTTTTTAACACCTCACACATTGTTGCAATCATAAATTTTAATCCATTTCTAGACCTTCTTGTTGCACTGATTTACATATTATTAACCTGACACAGGTATGCCCAGATACAGGAAAGTATTTAATACCTTTCCATATTTTTCTGTTTGGCTAATTCTATTTAATTTCTTTTCATTCTGATGCTCTTCCTGAAAGAAGATCTCATGGTCTCAAACATTTCCTCCTTCATAGAATCACAGAACGGTTTGGGTTGGATGGGACCTCAAAGACCATCTAGTTCCAAGCCCCTGCAAGGACACCATCCACTAGACCAGGTTGCCCAAAGACCCATCCGACTTTCCCTTGAACACTGCCAGGGAGGGGCAGCCACAGCTTCTCTGGGCAGCCTGTGCCAGGGCCTCACCGCCCTCATAGTAAAGAATTTCATTTCAATATCTAATCTAAATCTATTAAAACCATTATATCTTGACCTAATCCTATCATTACAGGCCCTGATAAGGACTCACTCTCCAGCTTTCGTGTAGGCTAAAAGGTCTCCCCAGAGCCTTCTCTTCTCCAGGCTGAATAACCCAAATTCTCTCAACTTGTCCTCATAGGAGTTCTCCATCTGCCGATAAATCTTTGTGGCCCTCCTCTCAACCTGCTCAGCTGATCCATGACTTTCTTATGCTAGATGCCCCAGAGCTGAACACAGTACTCCAGGTGGGGGTCTCATAAGAGCAGAGAAGAGGGGAAGAATCACCTCCCTCAACCTGCTGACCATGCTTCTTTTGGTGGAGCCCAGGATATAGTTGGATTTGACCTCACCAGCTCATGTCCAGTGTTTCATTCATTAGTACACCCAAATGTTTCTCTGCAGGGTTGTTCTCAATCCACTTGCTGTCCAGTCTGTATTCATGTAGCCCTGACCCAGGTACAGGACCCTGCACTTGGCCTTATGGAATTGCAGTTCACTAGTAATTGATGATCTAATGTTTCACTAATTAGAAGTTCAGTTTTGAGTGACTTCATACTAACAGGACCATCTCCACTGGCTTTTAGCTTCCTAGAGTGACCTCTGAATTCACAGCCATTGCAGCCTGATGAGTTGGAGAGTTTTAACTATTTCTAACTGTGACTTCCTTAGCAGTCCAGAACAATGACCACAACTTTTACATCCCCTAAAAAGTGAAGAAGTTCCTTCTGATTTTGCTCTCTCTTAGTCCTGATCTAACTCTTTCTAGAAGCAGACTAGTGCTGGGGCTTTTTCAGGAATGGTGTCCTGAAACCACAGGACCAGTTCATGCCCCTTAAAATAAAGCAAATACCCTTTGAGTACTGTAAGGGCTTTGCCAGGGCATGCACAGATGCAGTTGGAAAAGGAAAAGCTCAGCTTGAACTGAAACTGGTCAGAGAAGTCAATTCTACAAGAAAAGGTTCTTCAGTTCAACAAGCAGAAAGAGAAGGAAAATACTGGTCCACTGTTAACCAGGAGAGGTGAATTAGTCACCAATGATGCTGAACAGGCAGAGGTTCCCTACACTTTCCTCACCTCTAGCTATAGCAGAACTGTTGGTCCCCAGGCCTTGGCAGCAATAATCCAGGTCAATGCAAACATAGGCGCACTATCACTTGAGGAAGGTTGGTATGTGAGCTATTACAGGAGCTTGGCTCCTCCTACAAACTGATGGGCCCTGAAAATATCCACCCAAGGGTGTTCACAGAGCTGGCTGATGTCATTGTGAGAATACTCTCTAACATCTTTGAGAAGTTCTGGAGATCAGGGTATGTCCCAGAAGGCAGGAAGAAGCCTAATGTCACACCCATGTACAAGAAGGCTTTAAAAAGATTCCAGGAAATTACAGGCCCATCGCTCTTACTTCAATCCCGAAGAAATAAGGTTATTCGTTATACAATGGTTCCTCCTGGAGGCTGTCACAAGTCAGATGGAGCACATGACTGGGAAAACGAAGCATGGATTTGCCAAAGACAGATCGTGCTTGATAAACCTGATCTCCTCCTATGACAAAGTAACCTGCTCGGTTGATGTGGGGTGAGTGATGGAAACTGCCTACCTGGATTTCTCCAAGGCTTTTGATACAGTTCCTCACAGCCTCCTCCTAAAGAAACGGATGCACTATGATCTAGATAAGTGGTCCATGCAGTGGGTGGAGTACTTTCTGTATGGGTGCAATGGTCATGCATACCTTGTTTTTGAGCTGGCAAGCTGTCACCAGTGAGGTCTCCCAAAGAATCCAGATTGGGCCTAACACTGATTAATAACTTGGTAAATGATCTGGATGATCAAGCTCAGTCTGAGGAAGTTTGCAGGTGATGCCAAGCTGGGTGGGGAAGTAGACACCTTGGAAGGGAGAGTCACCCTGCAGAAAGACTTGGATAGGCTGGAAAAGTGGGCTAACAAGAACATTAAGAAATTCAACAAGTGTAAGGTCTAGGGAGACATAATCCAGGACTGTGATTCACCTGGTTGGAAAGCAACTCTGCAGAAAGAGATCTAGGGGAAAAAGACCTTTTCTTTTTTGGAAAAGCAGCTTGATATGAGTGAACAGTGTGCTATAGCAGCAGAGAAAGCCAAAAGGATGCTGGGCTGCATCATCAAGGGCACCACTCAGCAACTATCAGGCCAAACAATGAATTCCATGTTCAGTTTTGCTTCCCACTATACAAAAAAAGATGTGGACAGTCTGGAGAGGGTCAGAGAGAGCCACTCGGATGATCAAAGGACTGGGAAGCCTGGAATATCAGGAAAAGCTGATAGAATTGGGTTTGTTCAGCTTTGAGTTAAGAAGGCGTAGACCTCATCACCATGTTCCAGTACTTAAATGGTGGCTACAGAGCAGATGGAGAATCCCTTTTTACAAGGGAATCACATGGAAAAGATATGGGGCAACAGGTGAAATTTACTCCTGGGCAGATTGCAATTGGACACTAGAGGTATGTTTTTCACACTGTAAACAGTCAGCCTTGGAATAGTCTCCCCAGGGAAGTGGTGGATTTCCCAGAACTGGATGCTTCTAAGATTTGGATGGATGGGGTGCTGAGCCCATCTTGTCTACATGGTGTTTTTGTCTGGAATGGAGCATGGGCAGAAGGTCTTGCTACTCTCAGGGTTTTTTTACTTCTAATTTTCCCACTGTGAGCTACCTAAAAAATCAATAAATAAGCAAAGTTTCTAGATCAATAAGAAATGTCCTGTTGTAAGCTGCTTGTCTCTACTGCACATGAAAAAAACCTAAACCCCAAACCTAGATCTTTATACATCTTGTAAAAAGACAAGATTGCAAAAGCACACATTAATACGTCTGACTTGCTGAGGGGGAGGGGGGTTGTATTTCCATGGTTCTACTTCCTTCTCACACTTTCACGTGCAGCTGTCAAAATTGCTTTGTGTCTCCCATACCTTATGCAATATACAGGATACAAAGCTTTTAGAGTCATCGCGTTTTTCACCAGACAGACATAAGTAAGAGAGACAAAGGTCTCAGCTCAACATAGCAAGATGGTAAGTCTGGAGTTCTGCCTCTCTTTCTGATTCCTCTTAAACTTTTTTCACTGTTTCATTTCTCATCATCTATTTTCTTACCTGTAACAAATTGTGCCAATGTTTTTAGTTGAAAATGTGTATGGCATAAACTCTATCAGTTGGTTTACGTTAACCTGATCATGCCTTAAATTATCATCTAAGAACTACTAAGGAAGGCCCAACAAGAATTTCACTGTGATGTCTGCAGACAGATGTGGTTAAATGAATTCCTGTGGGTTAAAGAGGTACTGAAAAGTTCATTCTTATAAATACTGTTTGGAATATCTTCCATGTTATAATCATCCAGAAATGAGTAACTGTGATGTCCTGCATCATGGGAGTCAATTAACATACCACTACTATTGGTCCCTGAAACAATTCTTTCCTCCTTGAAAACAGCACTGTGCAAATGTGAAAACGGCCCTTCTGTTGTGGGCATAGAATCCAAAAAACTAGCAAAAGTGCTTATGACAGCCTCAAATGTAGTATTATCATCAATCTTTTAGAATAAATCTAGTAGAAAGGTATTCTTTTTTAAAAAAATTGGATTAATCAGTGTACAGTTATGAACTGCGATTTAAGCATTTTTTTCCCTTCAAAGGGCAGTAGCTGTCAAATGCACTTAATTTATTTCTTTTTCTTTAATATTCTTTTCTCTTTCAAGTTATCTCATAGAATCACAGAATGGTAGGGGTTGAAATAACACCAAACCGATAGCCACAGCACCGTAAATTGGTGAATAGATTCTGCACAAGCAGTGTAAAATTTCCTTCACCATCTGCCCTGCCACCCAGACCCTCACTTGAGAGTGTATATATTGAATAAGTGTAAAATGTGAGTGAGGAAGAGGTGTTGATTTGAGCCTGATGGAAGGTGATCACCATTAATTTAATTATATTTAAAGCTATCCACGATAAAATGCATAAACGAGGTCTATGCTCATATTTCACATGCAGAGGACAAATCATTAGGTTTCAGAAAAGCACTTTGTTCTGGTCATAGACACAGAGCTCTGCTGCCTCCAAATCAGTACCGTTTCTGCCTTGATATATGGGGGAACCTCTGAAGATGATGAGGCTTTCTCAGGACTGAGTCAGATGAAAAATGCCATATTGTTACATGCACCCTGGACTGCCATGGGGCGGTTGTGAGTATTGCATTTCTCAGCTCCTGGGGATCAGAATAAAAAATATCTGTAGTAACTCTATATGTGAGTATATACACATGAACATATATATTGTAACAAAGGTTTAAAGAAGAAAATGTTGGAAATCATGCAGGTCATTTATTAGCAATTAGGTGAGGCCACACCTTGAGTACTGCATTCAGTTTCTGGGTCCCTCACTATTAGAAAGACATTGAGGTGCTGGAGAACATTCAAAGAAGGGCAACAAAGCTAGTGAAGGCTGCAAAGAGCTAGTCTTATGAGAAATACCTGAGGGAACAGGGGTTATTTACCATGGTGAAAACCACATCGAGGGGAGACCTTACTGTTCTCTACAACTACCTGAAAGGAGGTTGTAGTGAGGTGGATGTTGGGCTCTTTCCCAAGTGCCAAACAGTAGGATGGGACTCAACTTACACCAGAGGAGGTTTAGATTGGGTAATATGAAAGATTTATTCAGTTATGAACACTGGGACAGGACACTCAGGAAAGTGAGTCACCACTTCCGGAGGTATTTAAAAGATGTGTAGATGTGGTGTTTAGGGGCAGGGTTTATTGATGGACTTGGTAGGGCTAGGTTAATGGTTGGACTTAATGATCTTACAGTTCTTTTCCAACCAAAACAATTCTATGAGTCTATGTTTCTACGATAATACAGCATATTAGTGCTAATTACTTTGAAAAAATGTGCTTTTTGGAATAAAGCTAAATTATGATAAATATAAGCCTAATTTATTTCTGTCATGAATCAGGAAGTCAATCACATTTCATACCTTAAAAAAATTCTGTTATCTTTAAAGTTAATTAAGTTCTAAAGATACTGTTGAGTGCATTTCAGTATGTTTATGACAGTCTGAATATACATTAAGCATGTTTTTCACTATTTAGATTTCAAAGAAAAAATCTTTAAATAACTTCTCCCATTCACTACTCTACTTCGAGAGCTTTGTGGAAAATAAAGGGAAAATACCAACACCACCATCTTGGTTTTTTTTTATTTTCTTGTTTGTTTTAAAAGATTGGGTAGACAAGACTTGTGGAAAAATGGAAGTTTGGTTTGTTGTTTTTTCTTTTTTTAAGGTATACTGAAGCAAATAGTTAATACAGTTTAAATAAGTTATAAAATATATCAAAGGGGTGCTTAGCATGTCATAAACACTGTTGAAAAAAACATCATCTGGAATGAATTGCAGTATTCTGGAAGTAGATTTTTTTGACTTAATGTTACTGATGTACTAATTAAACATACTAATTTATTTTGTGTTTCACCACCCATATCTTTCCATAGTTTATTTTATTTATTAGGTAGAGTAGCATTTGGTATCCTGTCTGGAAACAGCATTATTGCATTACACTGTGGGTACATCTTTTCTCATTTTTTGAAAAGTATCTTTTCTGCAAATTGTAACAGCTAAAAATATTCTTAAGAGTTAAAAACATGCCAGGTTAATCTGTGATGAGTGTTACTCTTAATGAAAATATCCCATTAGTTCTGAAGTTGCTTTCAAACTCAAATTCAAATGAATTCACTATAGTCAACTTCGTGCAAATTAATATTATTTTGTCAGCTTAGAACTGACCCTAAATGACCCGGAGTATCTTACATAAAGGGATGAAGACTAATAAATTACAGTGGTGCAACAGTAACATCTCTGCCTTCTGAGGTAAAAAGCACAGCAGTCTGCACTGCCTGCACTACAGCGCTGAATGTGATTAGAGTCCTTGTCTGCATTCTTGTTTTTAGCACTCTTGTCTTTAGCAAGTGGCCAGAACAAGATGTGTTAGGAGAAGTGTAATTTATATCAACCGGGTGTCACAAAGAGGCAATTTCCCATTATGTGATTCCCGTATCTTCTTGACTGCAAAACAAACTCTTACATTACCTTTGTGATATAAACATTCTCCTCTGTAAATTGTTTTGACTAATATGTTTTAGTGCTTAACACTGATGTCTACATAATATATATTTTCATCTGGTTTGTCAAAACAACTAGTGAATCACATGTAGTCTTTTGCTGGTATATTAATAAATTGAATCTATATAAAAGAGTTTCTTGGAAAAGTAGGAAGGAAAATTTATCTTCTGTGATTTTTTACTTTTTTTTTTTTAAAAAAGTTTTGTTTTTTAGAAAAAACCAAACACATTCTTAGCTTTTATGTATATATATAATTGTAAAAATCAATCAATAAAACATGGTATGAAAGTAAAAACTGAAGCACAATGCCTCATTTTTATGATAGGTGAATTTTAACCTCAATGTCTAGGGAAGTGGCATTTGGGTACCCATAAAATTAATCTCTGACCTCATATTTTCATTGAGTAAAGGCCTTTCCTTAAAGTGAAAATTATACATTGCATCCAATTATATACTGTGCTACTGTTATTTTTCAGGTCTTGCTTTCACCCTTCCCTTCTGAAAAATCTATTACCTAAATTCACTCCCCACACTCCTTGAACAGTTGGCTATCACATTACTTATGCCCTATTACAGGAATGCTGCTCGTATAATGAGAGAAAGAATTGCATAAATTCTCTGCACGTGTGAGTGTGCATGCCTGCACACGGAGTATAAAATCTATAATGCAAGAGTTTGAATTATGAAGCAATAAAACGTTAGAAATACTTGAAAAACAATCTGAACCTCAGGGAAAAAAAACAACAGAAAACAACCAAAACCCCCAACGATACTGAGGTATATGATAGCAGAGCAAAAAGCACGTATTTTCACTAGCTGAAAGCTTGCTTGGAGTAACCACAGCGATCACAGAAATGACTCTGCATTCTGGGCTAGAGATTTCTGGTTTAAATCTTATCTCTGAAAGGAATCCGATATTTTTTTGCTAAAAATCAAGTATGCTATTACAGTAAATCCAATTAAAGTTAGCTGTTCACCACAAACTTAGCTCACAACCCTCTTTTCTATTTTATTCCAAACCCAAGCATAAGGAAATAAGACACACATATGATGGTAGAAAATAAATGTTATAAAATCAAGCACTAATAATGTCTATACTGACTATATGAGAGGCTGAATGGTGAAGGAGATGAAGAGAGGAAACTACTGTCAGTTGAAGGTTTGCCCCACCAGAAACAGGTACTCATTTACATCACATTTTACTATTAGTCTGTGTCAGTTCAACTTGTAAAGAAAGAGTAAAAAATTACCTTTCCCACATACTGAGGTTCGGAGCCCATGTACTCCTCCAGCACAAAAAATTGATTCCAGACCCAGCCTCGTTTGACTCTCTGGGCAGATGACCTCCTCCCTGGCACTGGGACAACATTTTCTCTTGGCTCTGCTTCTAAAGTCTGCTGTGGTTGTGGATGCAGTGGCGTTAGGAGACCTCCATCAAACAGGACCCAGAGAAGCAGGGATAAGCAGTTCCTTGTAAGCATTGGCAACGGCTTCCCTACAGCAAGTAATAAAAACTCCAGCACTTAATGCAGAGCAGAGGAATCCAGGTTTGAGGTGTCGGTGGCCTCCACCACTTAGCTTCTGATTTTATTGCGGAAATGCTAATGCAGGCATTAATCCTTCTGATGACAAGGTTTTTGCCGCATTAAATTCCATCTAAAGGGACCTATAAAAGAGATTTACATGGCAACATCAAATTACATAAAATTACATTGAAGCATTCATCAAAACTCTCACACCTAGTTACTTTCTAGAGACAGAGAAAAAGATTAGGAATCACAGTTTTAAAAGAGATTGCTATTTTGACTGCAGCACTGAGCCGCTCTAGAACATTGCAAAGGTATTACCGAAGTAGCTCATTCTTGTTCTGCTTAGCACTACCTTTGTTTCTGTTCAAGGACAGGCCCGTAGCCTTCTCTTTATCCCCCAGTTATGAGACTAAGACTGTTACCCATCAGTGAGGTACAAAATATTTACACAGAAAATATTGGAGAAGGGACCCACTCTTCTGTCCAGAGCAGGAATCCTTTGCTTGCTGTCTCTGCCAGAAAATGCTTCTTAGAAGCATCCCCTCATGTCTGTGAGTGAACCTAGGCAAAGTTTATACTGAACCTTGGACTCTGGAACATAGATTTATATGAATTACGTGGGAAACAGAAAATACAAAATAGTGCCCATACAGCTAAACACCACAAAACTGCCTACACACAATATGAAGTCAGTGAGTTCTCATGAGAAGCCTTGTATCAACATGACACAAGGCTTGTTCTTCAGGATTACTGTAAAGTACATTAAAAAACACAGTCCTGATATATGGAAAAAATGGTAGAACTGCAGTCAGAGTAGAAAACGAAACAACACAGAAGCCAGCAAAATAAGACACTGATACTTATTTATACTGACTAATGCCAGGTACACAGATTAAAAATAAATCAGTGCTAACTAACTACAGTGCTGAAACAGACCTAGCAAATCAAGGTGACAATTAAAACTGTGGTGATCCTTGTAGCAGCCAAATGCCATCAGCAAAGAAGAAAAAAACCCAACGCAAACCCTAAAGGAACTCTTCTGCTCTCACATTGCTCTGTTTATACCAGCACAGAGAGTTTTCACAAAAAGACAGACATACTGTGAAATATACCGTGTTTTCTAGCCACAGTATAATTAACAGAGGTGCCTTCTCTTGGTATTTATGAAACGTTCTGATTCATTGTCTGCAATTAAGAAAACAACAGTGCTAAATGACGTAAATATTTGAATATTAGTGATATTAATATTTAAATATTATGGAATATGAAACAAGTACTATAAAATGTAGCTCTAGCTGTCACTCACAACTTTGCGCCAAATTCAGAACCAATAAAACCTGGTGAAAACAAGCTCTCACACTATCTAAAACAATGTGACCCACCCTCCAGTAAAGGCACTGGGAAGATAAATATACAGAACCCATGATGACACAAAGGGGTCTACTCTAGAATTAGACAACAAACAACAACACAACATCTACATTAAGTTGCAGGTGGGCAGCAGCAAGTACTGAGGCAGCATGAGGACTTTCGTGTTTGTTTTCTCCCGCACTTCCAAGCTATTGATCTTTCTTTTAATAGAGAAAGTGGCTTAATGGCTTTCCTGAAGCTATCCTTGCCTATACTGGCCCTGTGCAGGTGTTAAAACTGAACCCTCTTACTTTTATAAGGCCCAGAACATCTGCTTAACAAACACACTTTCTCTTCCATGGCTTGTTGCGATTAAGGCTGGACGACTGGCAGGCTGCATGTTGCTATAACGTAGATAGAAGGGGATCGAAGTTGTTTTCTGACAACTAACATTCCCATAAACCTCAGTTCTGTTCTAACTAATTTTAAATCCCACTGTGGACTAAGATTTAAGAATAAATTAATAAACTTATCTCATTAAGACCTACAATCTAGGTATGAAGTGCCAGTCTGCTCTGCAGTCTGCTGGTTTTCAGGTACAAGAAACAAGCTTGTAGGATTTAAAATGGATGCATTTTACATTAAAAAAAAAAATACAATTCATACCACTATGGAATTCAGCACTTTGTTATGGCCATATTGTGTCATTGATTTTTAAGCAGAAGTTTCAACTAAATCAATAAAGAGTTCTGCTTAAAAATCAATGACACAATATGGACCTCAGAGAAAAAGAAACAGTAAAGTAACTAACCATATATATTTTTTCATTTTCCAACACTGCCAAAGGTTATATTTTTCTTATGAATAATATTATTTTGTCCATAATAATAAATTACATATAAATTCTTATTGTTTAGGTACATGCTAAACTATCTAAATAGAAAGGATTTATATATGGGACCCTGGAAAACCCAACCAGATTTGAAGAAAAAAAAAAACCCAAACCACCCTAGAAAAATAATCTAAATTTATGGCAAGAATTTCTGTTCTGATTAGAAAGACTATATTTTAGGTTTTAATAAGAAAGAAAAAAATTTTAGAAACTGGTGAAATGGTATCTAATGTAAACACGTGTTTTAAATCTACTTTCGGAAACGATTAAAAATGAGGGAAGATCTATCTGCTCATGATGCTTTAAAAATCTTTCTAAGTTGTGCACAAGATATTATTTTTTTTTTTCAAAATATTCTAAGCTACAATGGGTACAAACTTCCCACTGCACTATCATATGTATTCTAAGGATTTTATTCCAGCAAAGAAGCTTTAATAGAGGACCCTATCACACCAGAGAACTGTACTCAAACTATTTGGAATGTATTTTTATTAGCAGCTTCATTATTTGATGGTTAACATGACTTCTTGTGCTTCACTCTTCAATGTGTTCAATGGTATATAACACCAAGTTCAGGCTGTGTTTATCCATAATTCAGTTCCAAGACTTCCAAACTGCTGTGTCTCTCCTGATCCACAGCTACAGACTGCATGCCTAGTTTTTAGGGCAAAATCATAGTAACCATGAAACACAGTAAAAAACTGTAAAACCAACCAAAGAACTCAGAGTATCCTCCTGAGGATATATGGCCCAGCCATAGATGGGAGCTGGAAATAAACAACATAAAAAAGTGTTGGGATAGGCTGCGCTGCTTCACAAACTCCAAAATCACACTACATTCGATTTAACTTCTGCACCACTGCTCTTTGCTGAGGAGGCTTCCTATGTTACAGTTCTCCCAGCAGAGCTCTGCCTACGGCCATGTCTGTCAGTCAGGGAGCTTTTAAAATGTTATACAGCACCAAAAGTAATGCAAAGAGATTGAAGGACTTCAATGAAAGGAGAACAAATCCCCCTTGGCTGGAAGGTTAACAACCAAGTGCAAAACACAGAGCACTTTAACCCCTTCCCTGTTGGTCTCCCAGAGCCCGTGCTGCAGTCAGGAAGGAGCAATGCCAGTGCTGGCTTCATTCCCTACAGCTTCAAAAAGCTGATAGATGGGAAGGTCGAGAAAAACGGGAGGCTAATAGATGTTGCAGCACAGGACTGCAGCACAGATGCCCTCGTCAGCCACGAAAAGAGGTCACTGTGAGGATTTCTTTCTTTCTTTCTTTCTTTCTTTCTTTCTTTCTTTCTTTCTTTCTTTCTTTCTTTCTTTCTTTCTTTCTTTCTTTCTTTCTTTCTTTCTTTCTTTCTTTCTTTCTTTCTTTCTTTCTTTCTTTCTTTCTTTCTTTCTTTCTTTCTTTCTGCAGTTAGAAGGTAAAAAATTGAGAATCTAGTACTCGTGGAGTGGAGAACCACTCCAGCTTGTTGCTGGGTAACCCCTGAGCAGCAGGATACTGAGGCAAAGGGTCTCCAATGCCACCTCTTCTTCCCAAGCATTTGATTACTGGCTTTGGAGGAAGCCTGTTAGAAGTGGCCAGTCAGAATGTATTTAATAATACAGCTGGAATCTGTACAGCAATTCAAAGGCTAAGACCGATATTTATTTTAGACTGTGTTTATTCTCTTGTTTTTTTATTTTAAGCTATGTGTTAGGAAGACTGTCTTGGTGCTTTTATATTGTCATATGTTCATCAGACATTTAAATCTACCACTCTCATTTATCTCTGCCTGGAAAACTGCTATGAAGGAGATACAGATTTAGAAATCTAATCAGAACGCTTAGCCATAAGGAAGGTGCTACATCTCCTAAGTTTTGTAAGGAATTATTTCCTGTGATGCTCCTAAAGAGATACTTAACTAGCAAGAGAGTTGTGAACTCACAATGCATCTCTTCCTCACACAATATCAAAGTACAGAAGGTCAGATTTTTCTCAGATCTTTTCTTCAACATTAGCTGTTTCTACTTATTTCTTCCAACCAACTTACATGGATACAAGTACCATTATGTATGATCTAATTAACAGATGAAGAAAGCCACAGAGGGAGAGCTCATATGAACTTAACCACAAATACTTTTATAGACTGAATTTATGTTTTCTCTTTTCCCCAGTTTGAAAAAGTGAAGTGACCCAGTAACAAGCCTGGAAAATCTGTTAGAACGCCATAATTAAGAAATCTTGATCCTATTTAATCTGTCCTCAAAACTGTAGGATTAGAAATGCATGAAATTCAAATTATTAATTAAATATCATTACTGAGAGTATGTATTAAGAGTAACAAAATACAGTATAAATGGTGTTCCTGCAAGAATTTTGATACTGACCTGGATTACATTGTCATGAATCAAAATAGCCTGAGCAAAGGAATGTTTTTGGAACAGGAAAAAAGTTGCATGCCATTACTGCTGCAATAACTCTCAATCAGAGAGAGACATGGCGCTGCAGACACAAATCACCTCACAAAGCTTGGCAAAGGTGGCAAACCTTCTTGGGAGGACAGTCATACATTCCATGCAGTCACTACTATGCACAAAAGGTCTGAATTAGAGAAATCTTTTGAAGAAAACTTGAAATGGTCTTTGACCTTGCTGAGGTTTAATCTCAGCAGGCAGCTCAACCCCACACAGCCGCTTGCTCACCCCGCCTTGGAGTGCAACGGGGAAGAGAAGGGTAAAAGTGAGATGCTCATGGTGTGAGCTAAAGACAGTTTAATAGGGAAGACAAAAGCTGTGTGTGTGCATGCAAAGGAAAGTAAGAAGTTCCTTCAGCACTTCCCATCGGCAGACAGATGTTCAGTCATCCCCGGGAAAGCAGGGATCCATCATGTCTTAACGGTGACTTGGGCAGACAAACGCTCTAACTCTGAACATTACCCCTGTCCTCCTTCTACCCACCCAGTCGTACTGCTGAGCATGATGTCATATGGTATGACATATCCCTCTGGCCAGTTGGAGTCAGCTGTTATAGCTGTGATTCCTCTCAACTCCTTGTGCTCCCCCAACCTGCTCACTGGTGGGCTAGGATGAGAAGCAGAAAAGGCCAAGGCCTCAGTGTAAGCCCTGCTCAGCAACAACTAAAAACATCCCTGTGTCATCAACTGTTTCCATCACAAATCCAAAACACAGCACCATACAAGCTACTGTTAAAAAGATTAACTCCAGCCAAAAACTAGTGCAGATCTGTATGAAGTATCCACCTGGATCAGACCACAGATGCACTACTGTTACCTGCAGACAAGCAAGAAACACTAAAGCTTCATGAAGCACTCAGAAGTGCCTTCAGCCCAGCAAAGCTGATAATTGCACCTTGGTGAATGGAGGCAAATTGCTTATTGACAAAGTATCCATTATGCACTGAGGATGGGAACATTTCTGCAGCTACCTTAGCCATATATCCATCACCACGAAGAACGTTTTTGCTTATGTGAAACAATACCTAATGTAGAGCAACCATCTTCCTACCCGTAAAGACTTTTGAAAAAAGTACTGTAAAATGGTTGATCCATGTCAGATGGAAAGCCAGCTAAGATCTAACTGTGGATATGCTGTAATAGCTTACCATCTAACCTCACTTCTCTGCAGTATCTTAAAATAGGAAAATACAACAACAGAAAAAAAAGTCTATGCTGTCAGTATTTATTAAAATTAACTGCTAAAGCATTTGACATGATATATATTGCGGTTCAAGGAACTGTAAAAGGATATGTAGAACCTCATTTCTTCTCTCACCTTGGTGCTTTCTCTCTCTGACCATAGGCACATCAGTTAGGCTGTTATTCTCAAAGGTATTTAGTTAAAGAATTCCCAATTGGTTAGAGTCTAGATACCCATATTTCTGTGAATTTGACTTTCCTGAACATCACAACCTGTCTAGACACCTTGGAAATAATTGCAATTCCTCATTTTTACCACCTGTTTTCCACTTTGTCTTTTCTGTTTGTATTAGGAACTGCTTGGTAACAACAAAGCGGGTGTAAGTAGGGAGATTACAAAAGACCTCCACTACCAAGAATAGCAATTCTCAATCTTACCATCCTACAAGTCAGAAGAGTTTCAAATGAGTGAATGACCAAGTCCCACCTCTGCAGAGAGTAAAACCATTTGGCAAGTGTAACAGCTGGAATCCATGGCAGTTAACTGTCAGTGTTTCCACCTTCTAAGAAAACACCTGACTTAATGGAGTCTTAATGTGAGCCAAAAGATGTACTCCTTTAACTCACTTTGTATGGGACACAATAACCCATAGAAACCTAGAACGGCTTTCAAGCTATATGGATTGACCTCTGATGACGTTGACATCTGAATCTCAGTCTCTACTTCAGTGGTTTATAGGTAATTGACAATGAACAGACAGAACAGAAACCTAAAACCCTATGCAAGCACCAAATACTCTGCATTTGATGAAGCTACTCTGTTTAAAATGAGACATGGGTAGAAAACTCACAAGGGAAGATGAATCCTGGTATTTCTGGAACACATATCGTCATTTGGAGGAGGGCCGGACTGATCAAGTTACTGAACTGCAAGCAAGTAGCAGCCTTTCTCTTACAGTAGGATTACTTGAGCTCTACTTTTGTCAATTGCTATTACAAAAGTCCCAATATCCTAATATTTCATGTCAAATATTTCACTAGATACAAATTTACTAATAATTGAACTTGGCAAGAAAAATAGGAAATTGATTGTGGCTATGATTTTTGGTCTTCGCTGCCAAAGCCACCTCTTTTCTCCATTCAGTGGTTATTTGCAACTGTGTTTTTTATATACAAGAGTTCTATTCTCATGCCAGTTATGCCTAGACATATCAGGAGTGATACTAATATGAATCTGGATTACTATATTGAGTTTTTACTGGCACAAAACCAAAGAAGATGAGAATGATGTCCTTAATCTTTGAGTATGACTGTCCTTGCAGCACACTCATAGGAAGGTTGCAACAAAGATATATTACAGCAAAAAAAAACCCCATGTGATATACTACACTGTTATCCAATAAACATATTTATGAACCAACTAACACTGGAGAGGTGTCTAATAATGTCTGGCATTTCAAAGCACTACAAAAAAAAAATGGTATAGCTTCACAGAAATACTTTAATAATTGGCTTTCTAGAATATAAAAAAGTGATTACTTAGGAGATCTTGGTAACATAACAAAATCAGATGATAAATATTTTCAAAAAAACCCAAGTAGCTGTACAATACTGAGGGTTATAGAAAAATGTAATGAAAAAAGCAATATAAAATATTCTGTGAGTGCAAAATAGTAAAATGATTCAATATATAGCTATTTATACATATTGTGTCAGCTTTGCCATGAGTTGAATTACTCATAGCAGATCACAGAATTATAGAATCACAGAATGGTTTGGGTAAGAAGGGACCTCAAAAATATACTAAATTACAAAACTAACTCGGGTATAGATGTTTTAAAATGAGACCTTTCTGGCATTTGTGTACTTTGTATATAATGGGACAATTATTGCTTAATACAAACTTACCTTATAAACTTAGACACTTGAGAGAGATGAAAAGATGGGGCTCCTGTTGCCAACTTCTGTGATTTGGATAAAATAGATTTAAATATCTCTGTCTCACCATAGTATTAAGAAGTGTTTATTGCTTAATAATCCTTTCTATAATAGATTATGGAAATCCATAGCATGACTTGTACTGTCATAAACCTTTTTGTTAGTTAGTATTGATTTAATTTAGAATAAACACCATAATATAATTTTTTTCCCTAACATCAGCTTTGAATTATTTTAATAGTCAGGTAATTATTAAACTATTACTTTATTAATTATTACAGTATTAATTAAAATAAGGCACAAATTTTTAAAATAATGTTAGACCCAATAGCGTCACCCTTCATAAAAGGCAGTGGTTTGTTTTTCTTTTCTGTTTGCAATTTAAGCAAAGTTTCTTCCTTGCTTTTGTCACAGCTCCCTCCACACTAAAATAAAAATGCAATAGTGGATAGGTGGTTTATGATTTATATAACTTAGTTCAAGACATGTAATGAGCAGCTTGTTTATTGCATATATTTACTTTGGTTTTTTATAATAAGCATAAATTTGTCTAGTTACTGCAGGTCGCAAACCTGTGGTTAAGATAGGAAATCAATAATGCCTTTTTAAGGTTAAGCTCTGTGAAACAAAGTGGTGAAGTAGTCCCTGATGAAACTGCACCTCAGCTGAACTCACAAAGAACGGCACTGTCGAGAGAGGATAATGTCATACCTGCAGTATTACCGACTGCAGCCAATCAATCAGGTATATCGTAATCGCTAAGGGCACACTCTTATTGTACTAAACAAAATACCTTCAGACCTCAAGGTAGAAAGACTGAAGCATTTAGCATGGAGCAACTTAAATACTTCCCTAAAAGGAGTTAACCTTACTAGAGGACACAACCCAAACAGATACACACATCTGTCCAGGTAGAAATAGAGTCCTGGTCCAGAGTCTAAGCCAGAAGAAAGGCCAATACTCTGCACTAACAAACCACAGAGGGAGCTACTGCTTTGGTGCGTATAAATGTTTCTTTCCCCTCCCCACCCGTAACATCTGAAGTGTGACCCACTGTCTGGTGCAGCTCATCACAGAAACACAGAATGGCTGAGGTTGGAAGGGATTTCTTGTGTCCATCTAGACTAATCCCCAGTTCAATCAGGGTCAACTACAGCAGGTTGCCCAGGACCACATCCATATTGTTTTTTTAATTTCGCCACAGATGGAGACTGCACAACCTCTCTGGACAATTTATTATGGTAGCCTGGTCATTCTGCAATTTTGATCTACCTTACTGTCCACCTATCTAATCACTACTTCATGTACTACGTTCCTCAAACTATGAGGATGTTTACCAGACAGTGTGTAAAACCATTTTAAAGTAATCAACATTCTCCACTTTCCCCCCATCCACCAAGGTAGTCACCTCATTACAGAAGGCTATCTGGTTGGTTAAGCATGACTTCTGCTTTGTAAATCCATACTGACTGCTCTCAGCAGTATGAGAGCATTGTCCTTCATCTGTTTGGAAATGGTTTCCAGGACTGCATTACTTTCCAGGGACTTGTCATGACTTTCAAAGATGACTGAGAGCAGCCCTGCAATGACATCAGCTTGCTTCCACAGCATTTGCAGATGCAACCCATCAGGTCCCATGGCCTTATGCATGTCTAGACTGTTAAAGTGCTCCCAACCTTGTCCTCCTCCACTGAGGATAAATCTTCCTTGCTACCTTGCATTAGCATCAGGTAATTCCTTGTATTCTTGAATTTCAAAGCCTCACCCAGAAGCACTATGACCAAGTCTTTTTATGAAGAAAGCTTTTGTTGTTCATGCCAAGCCAGTTAGTGAGCCAAAATAAACTCTCCCTCAAACCCTCTTCTCTTCTTCCTATATTCTCTGAATATCCTAAGGAATTTTAGAGACAGTTGTAGATTACTTTTCAATTAATTTCTCAGTTTCTTATTTTTAAATGCATTAGCCTCTATTTATTATTCCTAGTAATTGCATTTGTTAACATGGGAATGCAAAATATAGGTGTAGGCTTCTAATTAAAAGCAGTTTAATTTTCCAGAGCCACTACAGACTTCAAGTGTCTGGTGAATTCCTGAGAATGCTTTCAAGGAGGAATATATGCTCTGTACTCTAAAGACTTACAGATTAATAGCAATAAGCATACCGATACTTAATAGATATTAAATGCAACACATAGATGCTATTTGGAAGATTGCATTTCAATCTAGTGAACAAAAAGATTATCTAACCTACGATACCTAATTTTTTTTTTTGCATGTAAAGCTCTAAGTCTTAATGCTTTTAGTCTGTACTTATCATAAATGTAATAATCAAATTTTGTTTAGTAACACAGTTGTCGTGGATAATCTTCATGTGCAAGTAAAGAAAGCTCAGTTTGCACAGTAAGTTTTATAAAATATATAAGTAAATTAGTTCATTTCTCTCTCTAATATTCTTTTAAAAGGCACTAAGCTTCCTACCATTCTCTGAGACTACAATTCTTTCTCATTTCATGACATATTACTCCGGAATAAAAAGTGAACAATTAATTCACCATAAAATCAAGTATTTGCTTTTCTGGGTGTTAGTAAGGTGTTACTAGCAATTGATGATATGAAAAACAGTAAAAGCTTATCACTTAGAGAAATTCCAGCTGAACTGCTTTTATGACTTTGCCTCACTCTAGCTAAAATTTTCTCTGATGTTGAGCTTTTGAAATTCCTGGGAGGGTTTTATCCCCAGGAAGTCTTATTTTCCATTTCAAAAAGAACTAAAACAATTCTTTGTTTTTACCCCTTTTGATACACAGACACATTTTATATGGTTTGTGGCATTAAAGAGTATTAAAACCCAATCCCTGCAACTTAGAAATTTAATAAAGTTTTACTTTTGAGACAATGTCGACCATTATTTGCTTTGCTACTCCTTTGGTTCTTCAGACAAAACATAATGCAACAAACTCATGTGATCATCGAGAATTCTTCACCGATTCAGTACTTGCAACCCTGTGTATCGCAGCATCTACTAATGTCAGGAGTGTTTCCATCTATTTTCCCTGCTAGCTTCATTCTGACACAGAGACAGAAAGGAATTCCTGGTGAGGACCAAAGCAGGAGAGAGACCAAGCAGGAGCCCAGCATACACACTTCTCACCAGACATGTGTGAAACAGGATCTCTGCTGAGCAGGTCAAGAACCAGACTGGAACAAAGATGACCCGCCTGGGAGCCTGAACTCTTATTTTGATATTACCAGGGAAGAGGACTATCTTGGTGTTTTTCCTGTCACACCAAAGGTTTGAAAAGTTCCATTTTCCACCTCAGAATGACTGAAATGTCCTGTGCTTATGTATCAGTATCACGATGTTTCTGCTACACTTGTTTGCATAATGATGGAAAGCTCGGAAACCATCTATTCTCACCAAAGGAAAAAAAAAACCCAAAACCAAAACAAAACCAGAAAATAACAAGGTTCTAGGATTCAGGTTTTCCATTAACATGAAATTCACCCTCCAGGATGCATACCCCCCAAACAGAGAAAGTGCTATGCCTTCTGAAGGCCCTTCCCAGCACAGTCAACAAGGCTCTACTTCCCCGATACCTGCGTTAGCCATCATGGTATTCAAGCATCACTAATGATAATTAAATATTTAACTAGTTAGCATCTGAGGCACTAGTTGGCAGCTTGGCTGGGCAGTAGCTCCTGTGAGCAGCAGACAATCAGAGCAGAAAGAATTATTGTGGTTATTTCTTAATGAGGTGTCTAAAATGGCTCTCAGCTAATCAATGAAAAAGACTGACTTACTTGGCCCTTGTTCAGAAACAACCTGCATAACAGTTATGCAAATCAGAGCTTTCAGACAGATTACAGAGACTTTCATATTTTACTATTACTGAGAAATAATCACACCACAATTATAGAAGTGAACCTGCAGACAAGGTGCAGGGAATTGCTAATTGACACACAAATACATAGATGAGTGCCAGCAACTGTGCAGCATCCCAGTTGTCTGTCTCAAATTACATAAATTAAGAACAAAACTCACCACCAGTGTCCCAGCTTGTCGACACATTGATCAACTCACCCTTTTACTGCTCACTTATTAATCACCTCTCTTAACTGCTGCAGCAAATTTTGAAGCTAATATTGAGAACGAAGAGAGAAAATGGGACTGTCTTGTTTATTAAAATGCAACAGCTAATGCAAAACATTATGTTTATAGATAGACACCTCCACTAAAGGGGTCTGCTTCTCTATGAGGCTCTCAGTCCCAGGTTGTGTGGGCAGAGTACTCTGAAAAAGCAGGACAGGTTTTAGATACATATTAGCAAAGGGTGCAATATATCCTTGAATGATCAGTTTGTACAGGAGGCTGGACTATATGACACGTTTGCTTGGGTTTGTTTACTTGTGCGAGTACTAGAAAAATTTGCAGCATCCTCAACGATACTTTAGTTCACAGGACTGCTGTATGTGGGGATCTTTGTAACAGAAATCAAACTGTGACTAATCTGACTCTGAAGAACACTACAGTCTTTTCAAGTATTTGTAGCAAAACCAAGACCCTTTTTCTTTTTAATTGACTTTCAGAGTTGATGTTCCTTTCAGCCAAAGGGAGGTAGCAAAGTTTCACCTCCCAGATGTCCCTTTTGTTCTGGAAAAAATTAAAGCATTTCATTTCCCAGAAAGAAAGAAAAACAAATATTTTATCAGAGAAAAGCCAAAGCCATGTATTACATACTTTTTTCCTTTTGCATGCGATGAGTGATTGCATTTCTGCATTACTATTATTCTTTACTATTGTTATTGCTATTATTGTTCTCACTATTATTACTCTCTTCCTTTGCTATTCTATAAAACTCTATCTCAAACCACAAGTGTTTTTTGTCTTCATTCCCTTCATCCCCTTAGGGGAAGGGCTAGGGAGTGGCTGCTTAGTTACTGGCTGGGGATAAACCATGACATTTAGCAAGATTATATATTGCTGCAATGAGAAATAGAATTAAAAATCTACCATGTCTTTTAAATGCAAGCTGGCCAGGTTCTTCATTGTGCAAAACCGAGCTGAAGTTTGTTTTTTACTGCTCTGGTGGTAGTGTAGCATTCAGTGGGGATGGAGTAAAGAATATGACTTCTGGTAGTCTTACAGGTGTGTGAGATAGCTACTACTATGCATGCTGCTAGCCATGCTGCTGCATGCCAGGAGATGTATGGCTGCTGTTTCCACAAACTGGAGCTCATGAGCATGCCCAAGAGCTGCTAACAAGCTGATGGACCTCCCAGACTCAGAAACTTTCTACCCATTAAAAATCTCAGCTCATAACCAGCCTGTTAGTAGTTGGGTTTTCAGAAGTATTTTTTTTTCCCCAGCCACAATTTCAGAAGCCAGTTATTAACAGAGGAATTTTCACAGCAGCATTATCATTTTGATTTCTGGTCACTGAAAAAAAACTTCAGGCTACCACTGTTGTGGATTCTCAGTTAACTGAGTTAAGTCCTTTTACATGTAAAATTTAATCACTAGCATCTGGATTTCAGGGTGTGGGGGGGAATGAACCTCCCACGTGACACTGCATCCTACTGATAGTTTAGGGTGGAGAGGCTATGCGTGTACTGTGGGATTCTGGGACTCACTGGAAGAGTTAATCTGATATGTCTTCTTAGAAAAATCACTAAATATAACTTTAAAAAAGCTCTTCCCTTTCAGTTTGCAGAAAACACAAGGAAAATAAAAATCAGGCATGCATAAAATAGCAAAAATAATGAAATTAGATTTAATGTAAAATATAAACTACTAAGGTAATATGAAGTAGGAAACACTTCATATTTATTTTAGAAACAAGATGAGTGATTTAAAAAAATCTCTTCTCTCTTAGAGCTTATCAAAATATGTTTTTCAGCCATAAAATACCTTTTCAAATCAAAACATTTTAAAATTAAAAGTCATCATTGATATCTATTGACCTCAAGATAAAAAACTTAAAAAATTAATAACTACATGTTCATTTCATATTGTATTTTGAAATTTCATATTCTCTTTGCAAACTGTGCTTTATTAAAAAATAAAAATCCCAGTATTATCAGCTTTTTAGATCAACCCTAATTTGAAATCAAGAACATCTGTAAAACAATGTTTTCAAAGGGTTTGTTTGTTGTTTTTTTTTTATACAGGAAAGAGGAAAAAAGCACAACCTGTTTTTAATACAATAAAGCAGTTGAGGTAAAAGCAAAAGAGGATAAGAGAAGATGTATTTCACCAAAGAAAAGGCAAAAAACAATAAAAGTAGTTTTCAATACCGAACACAGGCCAGCTGTCTGCCCAAGTATTTTAACATGTCATACAAGCAGATAGGTAAAATGTATCCCCATGATGAGCAATGGCTTTATGAGTTGAGAGACACCACAAATTTGGCAGCTATTTGCAGAAGAGTTACACAAAGAAGGCTGCAGCCTTCCTGAAGCCTGGCAGGAAGAGCAAAGGAAGGGAAAAAGATTTTTTTTTTTTTTACCCTCCTAAAAGGGAAAGATTTTGAAGCCAACCCGTACTTGGGTTCATGTGATTGAATACTAGAGCACAGCAGCTCTAAATATTTCTCTCCATAAAATGACAGTTTAATTTTATAAAATCAGCATAATTTTCATGTATTGAGTGCTGAGTTGTGACAGGAAACACTTATTTGCATGAATTTCCATCATGCTGTCAACACAAAGTTTCCTGGCAAACCTGTACGCTTGCACCTGCCCCAGCTACTGAGGCTACCAAACCAGCGTCCGTGGGGCCCTCGAGCTTGGTTTTGCTTTGCTTTCATCATCCCCTTCTGACAGTTCCCTTCTCCTCTCATCTTTCCCCATTACACACAGTAACAGAAAGTCCTTGCTTTGACACAATGGCCACCACTAAGCCAAGATCTCTGACTTAGACAAATCACTGCTACCCAAAACCTGCTGCTTCCAATTTAAGAAAGGGAAACCATAAAGATAATTGGCTTAAACAGATTACACTACATTCTATACCAAAAACCAGTGAAAAATGCTTAATAAAATTTGTTATGCATTTGATATGTTGGGTTTTTAAAAAATATTTTTCCCATATGCTTATTTTTTTTCCATTGCCTGAATTAGGAGTATCATTCTGTATTTCATTCATTATCCACTAAGGAAATAAGTGATTACATTAATTAAAAAATGTCAAGAGCTGAAAAGTGTGAATTTCCAATGTCAGTTTTGTGATGCAATGAAAATCAGTTATGCTATTCTGCATTTAACATAGACTTACCGGAGATCAGAGTCTGGCTCTATATTCTTATCCTATATATTAATTATATTCTGCAGTTATTGACAAAACTTTTGAAGTCTAACTAATACCCACACAGTTATACAAATACTAAGCAACAACTTAAAAAAAATAATGAAGTGCCAGTTTTATAAACTAAACCCATATACTTCAATCACTTGTGGAGTTGTACAAATTTAATTTGGCTCTTTATAATGTTAAAGGAATAGGAATTCTGAATTTGACCCCAAGTGCATTTTTAGCAGCTATCAATTTCATAATGAATGAGATTCTTGTGAAGAAAATTATTAATGTTTTGAAAGAAAAGAAATAAGAAAAGAGATTTTGTATTTAAATGATCAACTCAAATGGCTGGGAAGATTTTCAAGTCCATTATGCATATTCATATAATTTTGTAGTTGTTCTTTACAATATGGTGATACAGTCAAGTTTTAGATATTAAATGGTTAGCAGATTGCTTTCCACTTCTGTCAAGAAACAATTCACAAGTTCAGAGATCCCATCATATCCCGATATTTTCCTTTTTACTCAATCAACAATTCTCTGTTGGCAGATGAGATATCTCTTAAGATAAGGAACTGGTTGCCTATTTCAGAATTAAAGATTTTACATTGGAATGGATAAAAGAGACTGTTGCAGAGCACAGTATATGCATGTAACATAGGGTTATTTTTTTGGTTTTGTTCCTGACAGACATATATGACGAAATAACTGTGGTGGAGGGTTTGGGTTTTTTTTTTGGGTTTTTTTTTTTCATGTCTGAGTTTTTTTGAACAAAAAATAAATCACAGCAGTAATAACATCCCTATAAGTAGGTTCAGCATTTCAGGGATGCATAATCTACAGGTTTCTCACCAAGGTCTGCTCTTGGCATCATCCATGTTCCACCAAATGAAGCTTGGCAGGAGACTTGCACATCATCCCTACCCAGCAGAGAAAGGCAGGTTTCTTAGGCACCGTCTTCAATGAAAAGTGTGATCACATACCCTCTATTTGCATTCCACTCATTCTGATTGTAACAGAGCAGATTCACCCCGCTGAATAGAAACTGCTTAAATAGTTCTTCCCCCTACTTCAGTCTCTCATATGCAGTAGTGTCCAAGATTAAAGTTATTGTTTTGAGGCTGGGGTTTTTTTTTTGTCTCCATAAACATACATGAAAATTACAGTACTTATTTATACCTTCAAGTAGTCCTAAACATTTTACAAATTTAGTATAAAATAATTATTTTTTTTTCTCACAATGTGTCATCCTTGCTTTATTTCATTCTGAGAGCATTCTTTGGCATCTGTGTGCTGACTGGGATTAAATAATCTTCCGTAAGATCATTTTACTACAAAAAGAAGACTCACTTGGATATGAGCGTCCTGCCACTGAGCTGACAGAAGACTTTTCATCAGTCACAATAGTCTCCTTCTATCTCCTATTTTTGCAGAGACGATAATCTGCCTATATACTGGGTTGTGGAAGAACAAGTTCTGCATTACCTTTGGAGACTCCACATGAGATAGCCAGCTCTCTCCCTTAGGAGGAGGGGTACCTGCAATTACCATATGTCACTCCAGAGAGTTGGTCTGAAAGGGCTGACCTTGTGCCTCTTTCTCATTCTGTGAGCAGAAGCCTGACAGGACACTTACCCATCACCATTAATAACGAGGGAAAGCCAGGCTCCTAAAGCACTGGCTTGGATGAGGAACGAGATTGAAGATGGTTACAGAGTTCCACATGAGTTATTATCTGTTGGCCTGATGTAAACATGACTAACGGATAATGGAATTAGTTCGGCTGAGCAGAAATTACTTGGAGGAACCTAACACTTCTTTTCCATCGTGAAATATTTCATAGAGGAGGGAGATGGGGAAGTCTGGCATGTCACTTTGAGAGCCCGGGTGGGTTATGACATTGCTTGAAACAGAATCCTCTCAAGGGTGCAGATGTGTTCTTTGTCTTTGCACAGGCACTTCGGAGCACAGAGGAAAATACAATGTGCGGAATGGGACAAGTGGATAGAAAAGGTTTCTGATCTCAAATCACTTTGTTATAGTCCCACCATCTTCAGTAAATATGTTTCAGTAAACTACTGACTATTTTTGTCTGCATGAAAATTTTTATCTGAATTTGTGATTCACTTTCCAGAGCAAACTTTCCTGCAGAAGTGCACGAAAGATTTTCTCTTGAGCAATCAGTGATCAGACTTAAAAATACAAACCAAAATATTTTCTGGATTTCAGGTACACAAATAGACATCTAGACAAACACCAAGGACAAGGAAGGTATTATAGATTTTTATCAATGCAACCTACACAAAACTCTGCTTAGGCTTATTAAAAAGGTTAGAAACCTAGAGTTGAAAAGTATAGTATTCAAACAGCCTGCAACAACAACAGAAATAAAAGGAAGTTAAAAAAAAAAACAAAACTCACAGACGAAACTGTAACCCTACCTTTCACCCCCATTTTTCCTTGTGCAGAGCGAAGAAAAAGGATGGGCAGACACTGGGAAAAAGAAACACTGAGTGCTAGTGAAAATTCTTAATTTCTAATCCACATAAATCATGAAGTCAGTGGAATGTCAGTCATTTATAATTCATTTCTGTGAGTTCATTAGCTCCCTTTTGTTTTGCTAAATTTGATCCGGAAAAAGGAAAAGGAAAAGAGAGGGGAAACATTTGTGAAAATGAGGCTGAAAAAAGCTCAAAAAATAATTTACCACTTTTCTACTTTTGTCAAATGCATTTTAGAGTTGTGATTCAAGTGACAAAACAAACCTTTGTGATCACAAGATCTGGATACATCTTGAAATGGCATTTCAGAAGAAGAAAAAGAAGTTTGCAAGGGAAAAAAAAAGAAATAGTATACATGAGTTTTACCTGAAATGAACTCCTCAGGTCCTTAATAACCTGAAAAACTGAGACTTGAGTATTATCTTTCTCATAGTAGAAAGATTGAAAAACATTATACACACTTGGTGCTGCAAATTTCAGTAATTTAATTAGGATTTGGGACAAATTTGCTTCAAGTATGTACAGCAATTGTAATCCTGTGAAAGTTTCTTATAAAGCCTATAAATTTCCTGCGGCTCCTTTTTCTGTCTATGGTCCCTGAAGATAACACCAGTATCTTCTGCTGCTGCTGAGAACAGCTACAAAGCACAGGGTGGGTAAGCTCGCAGTGCCCTGGGTAAAGAGTGTGACATCCTTTTGGTCGCCACAGATTGTTTTTCCTGATGGTGCTTTTGGTGCCGCTCACTCATTCCCCAAACCCATTTCCCAACTCAGAAGCTGAAACACTGGAAACAGTCTTTTCCAGAGTCTTCTCAGCTGAGGAAACAAAAATGGGTGATTCTTCACTCAGTTTTGCATTGGAAGGAGATGTTGCTAGATTTTTTTTTTCACGTTCCACATACAAAGGTATTCAAAATTTCTTTTCTATGTGGTATAATGTCCTTCCATTGACCTCCTCAATACACTGCTCATTAAAAGCAGGTTCATAATATTAACCACATAAGTTTCCAGCAGTATCCATTATAAAGGAAATAGTGTTTGTGTCCCCTGCATCTAACACATGTGCTATGTACCTTCTGAAAATACTGACACCACTCAACTTCTGCTCCAAGTTTTACAGATACAATGTTAATAGGTACCTTACAGCTGTTGGCTTGAACTCTATACCTGAACTTTGCAGGAAAACAAAATCTGACATGGAATGATAACTATAATATAGCCAAACCAAGAAAATATACAGTATGACAAAACAAAAATTATCTTTCAACTTTTCTGTTCAATTCAGGAAAAAGAAAACAGCCAACCTCACCACCAGCAACAATAAATATTTTTGTGGAAGTAATAACTAACATAGAAAAAAACAGAAACAAAAAAGGTTTACAATATAGCAGTATAGTTATTTACGGCAGTTTGATGGTGGTGAACATGAAGCACATCAAGTTTTTTAAAATTAAAAAGAATATGTATTTAGTATATAAAAAAGTACTTTTATAATCTTCACAAAAAAACCCCAACAAAAATAAAATAAAAAATAGGGTTTTGACACAGTTAATAGTAAACAGTGTGCATACAGAAGGACAATATACCCATATATACCATACTAATAAATGCTTCAGACTGTAGCACATATGACTTTCTGGGCATTAATTAGTAAAATCTCTTGCCAAATCCTCGCAGAATATGAATAATAGCAACTATATTGCACAAAGAGAGAATGGAGAGTAGAGAGAAGTGATCTGAAACAAAGTCCATTGGGGCAAGCAACAGGGTATACCCAGAGCTAAGATCTGAGCTAAATCCCACCCTGTGTCTTCAACATTTACTTGTTCCTTCTTGGCTTTAAGTGACAGATTAAAAATACCAAAAGCTTCTCATCTAAAATGTTATGTCAAATTTAAAACCTGCATCCTGAGAATACAAAATTAGCTTAATAGTTGACAGCGTTACTTAAAACTACATGTCACAGCAAGTGCTTTCCTCAGCTTCTGAGATTTCACTTCCAAGATTGTCTTGTTGACATTGCTTCATGTTGCTGTGACATACACAGAGCACGCAACGTACATTTGTTTTTATGATCTATCACATATGCCCATACTTAATCAAACTAAAGCATTCAAATCATGACCAATCCTTTCAACAGCTTAGAAGCTCCATGAGAGCACAAACCAATGAGGTTTTGGTGAAGGAAAGCGATCAGGGGAAATAAAAGGAGGAGGGGGAAATAAAAAAAGAGAGTGAGAAAAGCTATACTTCCAGTTTACAGGCTGATTACAATCTGTAGAAAATGTATGGCAATTTATTTGTTGAGTTGTAATTTGTGGCATTTGAAATTGTGCATTTTGCTCAAAGGGAAGTTGTTCTGTATAGGAAAGAATAAGAAACTTGATTTTTCAGGTGCGCTATATCATAAATACTACTGAATCCCCCCCCCCCCGAGAGTAGATTATCCTCTATAAAACTTCTGTTTATAACACATTTTAGCAACACATTGTGTAACTGCCTGCTTTTGTTTCATACATGCTACGCTTTTGTATCCTACAGAAGCTTGCTGAAATGCACCATTATTTTAAAGGTGAATTGGTTATATTTTTTTAGCATTACTTTTTCACAATAGTACAGCGTAACCTTGAATTTGATTTTAAAAAAATGATCAAAAATTTATTTATTTATTCACAAATTATCTACACATTTAAGAAGCTTAAGCTGACCTTAAGCCCTGCATATTTCAGCTAGTAATAACACAATGGAGGAAGTACATATAAAGAAAGAACAAACAAATGGTTTCCCAGAATTACAGCAAATTTCTCATACAAAAAGTTCACACCTGATGAAAAAATCAGAAAGACTAAAAAAAATACAGCAGATGAAACGTTATTCCATGCATCTCTTACACAACAAACTCTCCCTATTGAACAGGCCTTGCCTAGCTTTTTTATCATGATAAGTTGAAGTGGCTGTTTCCCTCCCACTTTACATTAGTTCCTGCTCCAGACAGCTTGCTGACAAGGAAACTATCTGAATATGTCTAACCCTTCCTCACTCCCTCTCTTCACACAGCACATGGAGCAAAAGCATTTCATTCTCCTTCAATAAAATACAGAAATAAAAATGTTTCTGTAGTCTCAGCAATCAAAACAGCTTGTATTGCATCCATAGCAAAAAACAGAAACAAGTGGTGATTTATTACTCCAGTTCATTTACAGACAACATGGATCCATTTTCTCATAGTGGTGGTAACATACATTATAAAAGACCATACTAGGACTCTGAGTAACTTAGATGGGATTTTTTATTTTTGCAAGCCCAAAATTCAACTGAAGTTTAAAAGCAGAAAACATCAACTATCATCAAACATATTTGAAGAAAAATAACTCATACCATCATAGAAAGGTTTGGTTTGGAAGGGACCTCAAAGAGCATCTCGTTCCAATCTACCCTGCCATGGGCATGGATACCCTCCAGTAGCCCAGGTCGCCCAGTGCCGCATCTAACATGGCCTTGAACACTGCCAAGGAGGGGGCAGCCACAGCTTCTCTGGGAAGCCTGTGCCAGGGCGTTGCCACCCTCAGGGGGAAGAACATTGTTCTATCTAACCTACATATACCCTCTTTCAGTTTAAACCTATTACCCCTTGTCCTATCACTGCAGTCCGTGATAAAGATTGATTCATGGAATCTCAACTTCCCTGAAGCAAGTAAATTGACAGTTAAATCACATAGGAATTGAGGCCCACTGGTGAGAGGGAACACATTACACCATTTACACTCCAAACCCTGTGATATTTCTGTTTTCCTTTCTCTACTGTGAATCCAGACTCACTTTTTCAGCTACCAAAGAGTATTTAGTGTGATCACAGATACATTTTTTTAGAATTCAGTGCATCTGCACCTTTCTCTATCCTTTCAGTTTTCAACTGTCCATATAACCAAAAGGGTGATTGTATTAATCTTCACAGAGAGTAACTGTTGTGCTCGTGTCAGAGCTCAAAGGCTTAGTTGGGATCAAGAACAAAGGGCCAGAATATGATTTCAACTCTCCTGACCTGCAGCTCAAGAAGCCGTTGCACAAAATACCCCGCTGGAACTCTCAAAGAGAAGACCCTCTCTTTAGGTATTTCTCTCTCTCAAAACTGGCTGTGGGCTTGCAGAAGATCAGAAAACTTCCACATATTCATACAAAGATAAGTCTACTCATCCCAACCAACCTCCCAAATTGAGTGTTAATGATTTCACACAAGATGATAAATGCTTATTTGCCACGGTTTCTGCTCTCAAGTATTTTGGCATGATGCGGTTGTTTGATTTATAAAATATAAGTATCACATCACGCTTCACAATTAATCTCACAAAGTGTATTCAAATCCTGTTTCATCCTAGAGGAGTCATAACTGGCCTTCAATGACATACAAATGTCTGCTTTTGACAGCCAATCAAGAAAAAACAAAGATGTATTAATGAAGCTTTCTACATGGCACAATTTAGGGGACTAAAAAACTGAAACTGTCATAAAACAGTGATTTCAAGCAATGTCTTATACAGAATATTTCTCTTCCTCTTAGGACAGAAATTCCTACAAACATTAATGATGTATCGATTAAATCAATTCATGGATTGGTTTTGGTAATCAGAAAAAGTATTGTAGCAATTTAAGGCATTACATTAACCTTGTAATTAAATTAGGTTGACTTATTTTTTAACATACAAAATGTTGACAATTCAGCTAAGGAACTACACTGACTGTGAAAATTTCTCTGCCCTACAGTGCACTCACTTATACTTAGTTGCATCACGCTCCATGGGGATCACGGCAGTTCATACGCCTACTCTAAATCCTCGCTGCTTACCAGAGACTATTACCAGACCATTCAGCCCCTTTTTACCCAGGTGATCCCAACTGCCAAAACACGATGTGCGCTTTAGTACTCCTGTTTTCAGTTCCCCTAATTTAAGTCTATAGAACAAACTGAACAAAACCAAACCTGTAACATTCCACGTGACTGGTGTGATGCACGCACCACAATTTAGTTCCTAGGAAAATAGACACAAATATTATTTACTTTGCAAAAATGCATGCTCCTTGAGAATCCTCAACATTCACATGCTCTCTGTGTACAGTTTGTTGCAGGCAAATGAGTATCTGAGAAACCTTTCTGGCTCTTCTTATCTTTATGGTGCTTGATCTCTGCACATAAAATACGGACTTGCTCTATTGTATTCTGGATGCCCCAAACCCTGTGTCAGAGAGATAAGGTTTAGTTTCATCCTATCCTTATGTTCATAATATCTTATCATAATAAGCAGTTCCCTACATGCTTTAAATAATTTTAACAGAAATTAAAATGCATATTTCCCCTATCTGTCAAAATAACATTTGTATTTTCCCCCTCTCTTCATCTATACTACTTATAAACGTGTTTAACCAAGAGACTTGGTATATTCAGCTATGGTTAAACCAGAATGTTCTTTGTCCACCTCTCTAAACCAGATATAGCTGCTATGCTCTTGGAGGGAAGATGGCAGTAAGGCACTCACAATCTTTTTCTTACTTTATAACCCAGCCAGCACACTTGGAAACAACCTCTGCTTTACCGCCTCCCTCAAAAATTATTTCTTTTTGGTGAAATGTTACATTCCTGTAGCCATGCTCCCCCATCAATTCTCCCCAAGTGCCCAGGCAAATTCTGTCTTTCTTCTAGAAAATTACTGTATTTGCTACCTATGCAGGAAATCAGCTGACTGTGATTTATAAAGTACTTTTCTGCTTCCTCAGATACCTGTGTTTTATATCCTGTGCTTGACTGACCAGTTAACTTCTTACTCAGTCAGAGAGAAATTTTTCTTCCTTTATTGGACCACTGATACATTTTGTTGTTATGTACAGCTAATAAAAAATACTGATTTTGTATCTTTTTCTTCTGTACTAACAAGCACACCTAACAAATATTTCAATGTTACAAAGATATATAGCTAATTGTTATTAAAATAAAATATGGTAGTCATTCTCAGGTGACTGATCTTCAATATCTTCACTGAGCAAGGTCAACTTCTTCTCATGACTTAGCCTAGCAACTAACCTGTACAACAATAAGTAGACCTGGATCTTTTGCCTTAATTAGTGCATGCAGAAGACACTGACACTTTATTTTTAGCATGAATTATGTGGATTACTGACTCCCACAGAAACTGTCAAGTTTTACACAAGACCTTCAATACTTTACTGCATGAAATCTCTAAAAGAATTGTCAAAATAATTTTTTAATTTCCACATTGCTAAATGGAAAAGACGATATCAATATAGTAGTGTGAGACTGATTTTTTCAGATCAGGAAGGTAATGATTACAATCCTAAATTCTGAGCATTACTTATCTTGTATGATTTCTATCAGCCTTTCAAAAGACTCAGGTTTGTATAATGTATTCTTAGTTTACTGGGAATGCTCAGCACAGGCGCTAAGTTAAGGTTGTATTATCATAAAAAGTAGGTATCTAGCTTTATTTATTTTATTCTTTTTTAAATTAGGAGTCAGCTAGCTACACACTTTCCATTACCAGCAGAAGACATTGCCCAAGAAATGGATTACATCTTTCCTCATATTGTTCATGCTGTCCTAGAATGTGATTATTTCAGTTTTACTGGCATATCTGTCATTGTGCTAATTCAGTATGTGACAGTATAGGGCGGCAGCTGAAAACTATGCATGACTCCTCTTCCTTACAGGTTTCTGGATTTCTTTTTACACCTCAGTGAATCTCTGCTTTTGAATGGGATAAAGCAAAAACCTGCATCTTGTTTTCTACAAGATCTCATTTCAGAGTGATTCTTTCATACTCAAATGAAAGGGAAAAGGTTTCCAGCAAGTTAGCAAGAAATAGTTTTTTACAAATTTCAGACAATCACTGTTCCTTTGGAAGAAAGAAGTGTTACAATGTCTGAGTAAGTATTATTTGATTTAGTAACCACTGTTTTGAGGCTCTGGAACCCATAGCTTGCACTGCTAGCCTATGCAATGGAGTTTACAGCTTGTTCTCTTTCCTTGTGCACAAGTTTCACACAGATCAAACTTTCTTTTTGTAATTCCAATAAACTTCATGCACTTTTATGAAAATATGTTTTTCTGCAGTGACACAGTTACAAGTCTGCTGTCTTTGTTTAAAATCCTAGTTTGATTTAACAGTGACATATGAGGTAGCTTTGAAAGGGGATATATATTAAGTTCCAGGCTCTAATGCCTTAACTACAACCTACAGTACCTCCCGCTCAGCCACAGCTGGACTGCAATGACAGGTCTGTAATCAAGCTCCCATCCTTGGTCGTTGAGCATCTATGATGATATGAAGAGAGGCCTCTATGATTTGAGCAAAATCTCAAGCTCTGAAAGATCTTATCCTCAAGCTACTAGAGGAAAGATCAAAAGCTCCAGCAATATTTAATATCCTTTTATAAAAATATCTATTTATACATTCTCATGGATCACAGATGAAATCTCCCATTTTAATGATGTTTCTTTTCAGCTTTTGTTCTCATTTCAATTACACAATTTAATTAAGTAGTGGCTTCTCTTTGAAGATATTACTCAAAAAATGCCAGACACACTGTCTGTTGATATCCTACTCAGAAGCATCTGTAGAAAGACTGAATGTTTGCTTTCTATAAAAATAGGAAGGACTTGACCTCTCTAAACAGAATCTCCTTCAGTTTCTCAAAATCCTCTTATAAAAACACAGGACACCTTTTGGTGTCCCTTGTACCATCTAAAATAAAGTAAAATAAAGTAAAATAAAGTAAAGTAAAATAAAATAAAATAAAATAAAA